>APFE030129672.1:0-30902 GCA_000404065.3 Pinus taeda
TCCGAGACCCTCAACACTCACTAGCTATTCTTAAAATTGCGGCATTTAGACTCAAAAGAGATTATTAGTCTCTTCAACGTGTATGTCCCTGTGAACGCTAGGGAAAAAAAGGCCTTCTAGGAATCCATAAGAAACCAAGCATACCTTGTTAATATTGAGAATACCATCATTGCAGGAGATCTAAATCTCACTCTCTTATCAGCAGACAAGAGAGGAGGCAACATTGTTTGAGATCTGACAAGGGAATGGGTAGAGGACCTTATGTAGGACTGGGATTTGCTGGACATCAAGCCAATCTCTCGTAAGTACACTTGGACTAATAAAAGAATTGGTCCTGGCCACATTTCTTCTAGGTTGGATAGATTCTTTCTTCAAAGCTCTTTTCTTCTGCTTGGATTAGAGGCTAGAGTCCACATTCTCCCATGCAGTACTTCTGACCATAAGCCCATCGAGATGGAACTGGTGTCTCAGCTTGATCTCGGACCAATTCCCTTCAGATTTAGCCCGCTTTGGGCCAAGGAATTATACTTCATGCAATTAGTTAAGGGAATTTGGTTGATGTCGGACAAAGGCTCCCCTTTTTCATCTGGGAGGAGAAGCTCAGAAGAGTGAAAAGGGCTTTGAAAAGTTGGGCCAAATCTCTGCCAAATCTAGCCAATGAAAGGAAAAAAATTCAACACACTCTGGAAATTCACCATCTCCAAGCTGAAACAACTGACATAACAAAAGAGATTCTAGATAAAGAAGCCCAACTTCAACAAAACTATCACAGGGCTTGTCTAGCTGAGGAAGAGTACTGTTGACTTAAGTCACGTAGTCTTTGGCTTAAAGCAGGGGACAAGAACTGTTCCTGCTTTCACAAACAAGCTCAGGCAAGGAAATGTACCAACTCCATTTTTGAAATCAAAGATGGCACTATCATTCACAAGGATAATGCAAACATCAAAAAAGCAGCCTTCCTTCATTTTAAAAGCCTGTATAGTGAAGATATAAATCTGGACCAAAACTTTGATATGATGGACGTGGTCCACTCCTTGATTACTGTTGAAATGAACCACCATCTTGAAGCTAAAGTCACCAAGAATGAAGTCAAGGATGCCCTTTTTGCCATGGACCCAGACAAAGCCCCTGGATCGGATGGATTCTCAGCCAAATTCCACCAAACTTGCTGGTCAATTGTGGAAAATATCTTTACAAAATGGTTCTTAAGTCCCAAGTTTTCCTGAAAGTCGGAGGAAGCACGAACTCTGCTTTTCTTGCTCTCATCCCCAAAGAGAAAGGAGTCAACTCCTTCAACAGGTTTCGCCTGATTTTGCTTTGTAATATTGGTTACAAATTGATTACCAAAGTCATCGCTAATAGACTGAAGATCACCCTCCCCAAAATCATACCGAAAAGCCAAGGAGGATTCATTCAAGGTAGATAGATTGTGGACAATTTTATTCTGGTCCAAGAGGCAATGCACTCAAGCCTGAGTCGCAATGAAAAAGGTATGGCTGTCAAACTTGATTTAGAAAATGTATTCGTTAGAGTTAGGCATAGTTTTCTACTGAAAGTCTTACATAAGATTGGATTTGGTGAGAAATTTATAAATTGGATTTTGGCTTGCATTTCGAAGCCTTGGAGTGCCCCATTAGTAAATGGTAGAGCTATTGATTTTTTCAAAGCCACGAGAGGGCTCAGGCAGGGGTGCCCTCTCTCACCTCTTCTATTTGTTCTTCAAGCCTCTGTCCTTAGTTTTTATTTAGACAAAGAAATGATGGATCAGGATATCGCTGGGCTCTGCATAACAAGAGGTGTTAAAAACATAAATCATGCCCTCTTTGTGGATGACACCTTGTTATTGGGAGTTGCTTCTGTGCTTATGGCCTTCAGATTTAAAGGAGCTCTGGACAAGTTTTGTATGGTTTCGAGAAGCAGTCTAAACAATGGAAAATGCCATATCTATTGCTGGAATACCACTCCCAACTTGCTCAACTCCATTTCCAGAACCTTTGGTTTCGCCGCCTCCTCAAATTGGACTTCCTTTAGGTACTTGGGCCTTCTTGTTTTTCTCAAAAGAGCCTACAGTAGAGATTGGCTCCCCCAATTGGAGAAATTCAAGAACAAATTGCTCGCCTGGGGTTTTTCCTGGCTTAACATTGCTGGTAAGTCTGTCCTCATCAAATCTATTCTTATTAGTATTCCCTTATTTCAATTCTTTGTCCTTCTTGCTCCCACTGGCATTCTTAGAAAAATGGAGGAGATCATTCAATTTTTTCTTTGGAAGGGGGGCAAGCAGAATGAGAAAAAGATTCCACTAGTCAACTGGGAATCCATCTCTGAACCACTGTTGGAAGGAGGGTTGAATTTTAAAAAACTTGGCAACCACAATATTGCAATGGGAGCTAAATTAATCTAGAGAATTATTGTGCCTAACCCATGCTGGGCGCAATTGGCTCTTTGGAAAAAATATTTCAAAGGTCAGCGCTCCCGCTGTCTAGACCATCCTTTGATGCACCCAAATACACCCTTCCTAAAGCTCTATATTAAAGCCTGTCCTCTCATCAAGGCCCATGCCTACTAGATTCCCGGTAATGGAAAATAGATCAATCTCTGGACAGATAGGATAATGGATAATGAGCCGTTGGGAGACTGCCATTCACTTCAAGCGTTGCGCAGATGGATGATTGAGGCTAGAATGCATTCCCTGTGGGACATTTTTGCATGGAAGGATTCACATGGGTTGGCTGGAACATTCAAACGCCCCCAGATTTGTTTATGGAGCGCGATTTGTTTATGAAGCGCGAGATCCTGATATCTAAGCTTCACAGCTTGACTCCAACGCTGGAATGAAATCGGGATTCAAGAGGGTAGGGTCTCACCATTCCCGATGTGAGACCCGGTAGGGCTTGACTGTTAGAATGACCCGTGGGGCTCAAGCCATCCGAGTGGTGGATTTATTCCCCTCTTTGCACGTACATGTGAATCTCGGCTGGCCTATCCCGGTTGGATTAAACCGATACTGCTCTCGTATCGATTCTTGTATAATGAAATACAATACCCATGGTATCGGGTGCGCAAGCTGGTGGATACGCCGTAGCTCAAGGCTACGCCAAGCTGTGTGAGCGCCCTCATGTGACCACAAACCCAAAGCCGTGGAAAGGGATATGGTGTCATCCCTCCTTGCTAAAAATAGACTTCTTCAACTGGCTGCTATGCCACTCCAAAATTTTGACTGATGATAATCTTCAGAAGAGAGGATTCCACGGCCCTTCAAGGTGTAGCCTTTGCAAGGTGTTAGTGTCAGTCTTTACAGCCTTCCTCCAGTGATCAAACATGCTCTTACAAAGTTATTTTGAAGTGTCAAGGTCAAATTTTGTCATTTCAAAGAGTTTTCAAGCAAAATTTGGTCACTAGGCATTAGGTCTAGGGTTTGTCCAAATGGCGGTCTATGTCATCATTTAGCTGAGTCTATCATCATTCATAGGGTTGTCATTATCATGTCAGTGTCTAATGAGTCATTTCACGTCTTATTCATGCTTCAGTTGTGCCCAGGCAAGGTCATTTCCCTCTACTAGGGTTTTGAAGCCAATTTCTCTTGGACGGTAAAATCAATGGAAAAACTTGTTTCTTGATGTTCATACACTTTCCCCTATCCTTAATGTACCTTATTAAGCCCTTCCCAACACTAGTTTCTAGCTACAACCTGGCAATTTTCTAGGTTGGGCCTGTGTTTTTCCCTTTTGGACCCATTCCCCTCACTCAATCTTTGAGATTCCACTTTCCCCTGCTTCCTAACATCCCTCCCTACTCCCAAAAATTTCCCCAAGAATTTAGAAGCCCCTTATCCCCTTCATTTCGCTTCATTTCGACAAACTTCCTTGTTTCACACATCGGGATAAGTTTCACTCAAATGGTGTTTCAGAGCAATAAAAGATGAATTTGGGAAAAATTAGAGAGGTTTTTGTCCACAACCTACCAAAGAAGAAAAACCTCCTTCACTTTTTGCACAGGTGTCATGGTTTTAGAGAAATGTCAAAATTACAATCGCTATATCCAAGGAGGTTGGCCAAGGCACTCAAACGAAGAAAAAGGCCCGATCCCCTCCACATCTTGGCTGAGGCTTCCTTGAAGGAGCATGATACTAAATAAATCAACTCTAGCACAAATTTCAAAAAATTTTGAGCATTTTTGGTCACTTGTGAATTTTTTGGTCAAAAAACATGTTTTCTTCACCAACGGGTCGCGCACCGTGCGCGACCCTTTCGTTTGGCAACTCCATTTTAGGAAAAATCAGCATTTCTGGATTTTTCATGGAAAGTTACACTTGCTCAGCCATTACTAAGAAATTTCACCAAGTTTTGAGCCTCCAGAAGGTCAAAAAACAAGCAAAAAATGACTTTCTGCCACATTTTTGACACACAGGAAGCAGTCTTGGGAGATTGCCATTTTGGAGGGGCAAATGGACACCAAATTCAGAAATTCCACTTGGGTTGGAAGGTAAACATCCAAGCCTTTCCAAAAAGCCCACTATTGCCTCATTTGGACACCTGGAAGTGCCTAAAAAGTGCCTCCAAAGGTGCGCGACCCATCGAGGAATTGCACGCGACCCATCAGGCAGTTTGCACAGGAATTCAACCTACAGCTCAGCAAAACGCAGTTTTGACTGGATTTCACTTTTTGGAGTTGATTTTCATCCTCCTTGTTGTAAATTATGTAATTTCATGATGTTTAGACACTTATTTATCTCTTCTAGAAGATTCATTCATAAGATAGGTAAAATTTAATGAATGAATTGGTTTCCTAGCTTATAGAGGCAAGTTGTTTTGATTGCCTAGTTTTCAGTGCTTAGTTTAGAATTGGTTGAAACAGCTCCTAGGATAGTGAGCTCGACCTCTAAAGGCAGGGAAAGATGTTAGATGGCCTATATTATGTACTTTCTTGCTCATTTTCATGGTTGGACTCTTGAGGGAGAAAGCTTCTATTGTATTACTCATTGTATCTCTGCAATTTTTGGCTAAGGAAGACCAGGGTTTTGCAGTCCTTTTTGGGATTCTTGTGGTTACATTTATTGATGGTGTGTTTCTCTATGTACCTGTAAGTGTGTTATGTGAATCATTTCCTTTCTCTTCCTTCTGCACATTAAGCAAACGAAGTGTTAAGGTAGAAACTCACTGGTGTATGCTCTGCCTTTAAGTTGCTTCAAATAATCAATGTTTTCAGCTGTTTAAGGAGAAATTCAAGGTGATTTCTTGCTCTCTTAGCTCTCACCTAGTCATTCTCATCCATCCAAATCTTTCAAAGGCATCAAGTACAGTCTCCTTTCAAAGACCGGCCCTGCGAAAAACGTCCAATCCCGCACCCAAAATTGCCTTTCCCCATTTTCCACCAAACCCTTAAATTTTAAATTCAAAACCTATTTAGACCTAATCAGTGTTCTTTATTGGTTATCTCTGCCCGTTGAATATCTTTACCGAGATAGACCGAAGAGAGCCCTCTCCTGCCCCATAGGGCTAGCTACGAGGCTAAGTGGTTTGATGTTGCCTTGGAGTTTGCCCTTCTCAGCCTGAGGTGAAATTTCAAGCGCTAACAATTGGTACAATCCTTGTGTTTTTCTCTTGGGTTAATGGGTGAGGTAATTCCCAACTATAGTGTAAACATTGTGAATGGAACAAGAGTGGGTGTAAGCTCTCCCTCGTAAGGTGTGGTATTGTTTCTTTTGATCCTCGACATTGAGTGTAGGTGTTGAGAGGCTCGTAAAACAAAACATCCACAAAAACACCATCTCTACCTCCATCTCATTTGGAACACCACCTCTTTGAAATCAAAATTTGGTCTTGTTGAAATTTGAAGGTAAGTCGACCATAGGGTTTGACCTTTAGTCAAACAAATAACAATTTTTAAAGCATATTATGTGGTTGGAGTTGTAAAGTGGTGTTGTTACAGTAAAAATTCCGCTAATTACAACGTTGAGCCATGTGTTGGTTGAATTCTTCTGTGAATAATCGTGCAATGAGATAAATTTGCATCACAGAGAGAAATTCGAGCTATAGAGTTGATGATGTGTTCCTGGGTATCCTGTAACATTAGTGGGAGATGTAAGGGGATGATTATATACCTTTGTATCCTGTCTCATAATTATGTTGTGAATGGAGGGCTCTTCCTGCTAAAATAACCATTCTATAGCTTTTGCAGCATTATACTGGAAACCCAAATATTTGAGATTTAAAAATGCATTGGATGTCAAGCTCAATATCCAATCAATGGTTTTCCCATCTCGGTCGAAGCACAACCTTCTGTTCAGCATTTGCAAATCCTCCATTTGACTTGGTGTTAACCAATCAAGGGTCTGCCCACCATTGTTGTGGCCCATATTTGTGCTAGGTTATGTGATAAAATTTGAATGTGTAGGATGTTGGAAATATTGGCATTGATGTCAAGTTAAGCTAATTGATTAATGTCAATAAATGTTATCGATGTAACTAAGCTCAGTGATGATAATTTATGTTGAATGGAAAATGTACGTAAATGTTGAATGTTGAATATAAAAGGCTGAATGTCATGTGAAGTGCAAAGACTATTCTAATTAATGTGAAGGCTAAACATTGAGAAAAAATTTGGAATACATATATTTGTTTGAACGAAAAATGTAGATAATCAAAATTTGATTTGTCTCTTCTAATTATTACTAAATGAACAATTTATTCAGCTCTATTGTTTTATCACAAATAATTTTCTGAGCTAAAAATGAAAGGACAAGATTGTGAGCAGTTTTGGAAGTCCAAGAAATTATTCTTTATTTCATATTCCTCCAAAGAATACAAATAACCAAGAGGGATTGCTTATAAAACATACAATGTGGAATGAAAATAATGATCTTCTTTCTGAATGGAAGTGGCCCGCATCAGACAAAGAATGAGCAGTAGCAAAAGAGAAGGAGAGTGAAATGAAGAAGTAGTTCAATAGAAATCTTGACAACAAAATTGGATATGAGGTAACCAACAATTGTGACTTGAGGAATTTATGTTCTTTTATATGTTGCAGTTAGAAAAAGAACATGTTGTAGCATGTTGAGGTAGGAGCCTCCTATAGGTTGTAGCCTGCAGAAAACTTGTGGGAGTTGGAGCTTCCTTTGAGGTAAGAGCCTCTTGTAGGGTGGAGCATACAAAAATATGACGCAAAAAAGGAGTAGCAACTTGATTTCACATCACTTTTAGCCTAAAGTTCGTGGTTTTCTCCCTTCAAGGTTTCCAACTATATTCGATGTATTTACATGCTTCATCCTTGCATGTTGTGTGATTGTTTTGAATTTTTGGTAAACAAATCTGATAACCTCTCTACTTGAAATATGCAAAAGGAATTCAATAACTATTGAGAAAAATGATAAATCATTAACTACATAAGAAGAAGTTAAGTTGAGAACAAATAAAAGAATTAAATTACTGATTCGGCCCCCCCTCTCAGTAATTTTCCATCCTAAATATCAATTGGTATCAGAGCCAAGTTCCTTCAGTAGCATTCTAACAACTTGAAGGAGGTCCTAAGTAAGTAAAATGGCTAGTCAAGTAGGTTGCTCAACAAATAAGGCCCTCTATTTAATGGTACAAACTATGCCTTCTAGAAAGTAAGGATGAAGACATATTTTTTGTCTCTAGGAAGAGAAGTTTGGTCTTTTGTGTTAACGGGGCATGAAGAACCAAAGGAAACAACTAGTGACAAAGATGTCGAACTGAACTTTATAGCTAATGCAAAAACTTTGAATGAACTTCTGAGTGGTCTATGTGAGTTTGAATTGATCAAAGTAATGTTGCATTGTGAGTAAGCTAAAGATATTTGAGATAAATTAGAAAATATTCATGAAGGAGATAAAAAGGTGAAGATGACCAAATTACAATTATATAGAACTCAGTTTTAGACATTAAAAATGAATGAAGATGAAGATATAGCGAAATTATTTTTAAGAGTTGATGAAGTTGTAAATATCATGCTGGTTCTAGGTGAAGCAATTAGTAAAAGTGTAATAGTTCAGAAAAAATTTAGGTCATTACCTTCTAAATTCAATCCTAAGGTTTTAACTATAGAAGAAACAACAAACTTTGATACCTTGAACAAAGATCAACTACGTGGCTCTTTGACAGCATATGAGATGAGAATTCCAAAACGGAAGGAAACCAATAGAGAGTAAGATTTCAAGGCAGACATGCCCATAGAAGAAAAGGAGCGATCATGCTCAGGTTATGATGAAGAAGAAGTAAAATTTGTCAAAAGGTTGAAAAAAGACACAGGACAAAATAAAGGAAAAATTCCATTTAAGTGCTTTAATTGTGGAAGAGTTGGACTCTATGCATCAAAATTCCATTTTAAGAAAGTGGAAAATTAGTTTAAAGGGAAACAGAAGAACAAGTCTAACAAAATGCAGAAAGAGAGACATTTCAGAAAGAAAAATTTCTATACTCAAGAAGATAGCAGTGGATCTGAAAGTTCTAATGAATCCTCTAGTGAATATGGAACAAGTGAATTTATACTAACGACCTTGGAAAAACTTGAAAATGATTTCCAAGAATATGAAGAAGAAGAGGAAGGTGAGGTAGACCTTAAGGGAGAGTCTATCAGTGCCCTAGATGAAATAAAAAGGCTTAAACTAAAGAATAAAAAGTAGAAAGAGATCTTATTAAAATATGTAAACGAAGAATCAAAGTCAAAAGGAATTAAAAATTTTAAAGTTGAGCTTGAAGGAGAAAATAAGGTGGATAACATTTTACTGTAGCAGAAAAAATAGAAAAACTAAGAGTCTGAAAGATTGGAGGAAGAGTTGGTATGTCTAAAGAAAAAACTAGAGAAATATCGAACTGAACTAAACATACATATTCAACAAATAAAAGGATCTAAAAAAATGGATGTGATATTGAATTATCAGAGGTCTCCACTCATAAAGATAGGGTTAGGTTATGAAGGAGAAACCAGTAAATCTAAGGTAGAGGATAAAAGGAAAATCACCTTTGTAAAAGATGTTAGGAGATAGGATGAAAAATCACATCAATCTAAGAATAAAAATTTGAGCAACAGTTCAATATCAAGTGAGCAACTGCAAAGGAACACTGCCGATGTAGTATAAAAAGAAAAAGAAATGAACACTCAATACACAATCTATCAGAAACCTCACTTCTTCAAAAGACAGGCTTATCATGTTGGACATTCAATAAACCAACGCTCCTTGTGTGTTTCGCGACATGGACTAACCTCCCCTTGTGGATCCTTATCTCTGGCGATGCGATCATTCACTAACACCTATGGGTTTTTGTCTAATGACAATCATGATTCCCAACAATTGGTATCAGAGCATAGGTCACGAGATCGATACGCATGCGAGTCACGTTAGGGGGGAGATTGCTGAACATTGGATAAACCAACACTCCTTGTGTGTTTCATGACATGGACTAACTGCCTCTCATGGATCCTTATCTCTGTTGATGCGGTTGTTGAAGTGCACTTGTGAGTTCTGGTCTAACGACAATCATGATACCTAATATATCAAATGTCAAGTTCGTTAGATTCATAAACAACATACACTACCATGTACAGATATTTGTTTTATGGATATTGTTATTGCTGGAAAAATTTTGGACATACAACCTTAAATGGTAGAGCTTATGTCAAAAGAATTGATTTTGGAAATTTTAAGATGAGAAAGAATGGATTCACGAACTTTAAAACAAATATGAATCTAGACAAAAATTAATTTTTTCCACTCCTTGATATCAATGAATGTTTCTATTGTCGCAACTTTGGACCCGATTCATATGAATGTAAGCTTAAAGACAATAAATTAACATATCAGAATATGTATAAAACAATTGGATGCATGCAATGGAGAAAGAAGGTAGAAGAAAAGAAACCTGACAGATGTGACTTAGTTTTGTATGCTCAAGATAAAAATAATAAATGGTATGTGGACAGTGGCTGCTATAGACATATGATAGAAGATAAAAGCAAGTTCATTTCCTTGAATGAAAATAAAAATGGAAACGTCACATTTGGTAATGATGAGACAAGTAGAATTAGAGGAATGGGTACAGTAAATCTGAACAGCGGAAGAGGAAAGTCTCAAGATTTATTGTTTATAGATGGTATAAAACATAACTTGTTGAGTGTAAGTCAGATGTGTGACAAAGGTTGTGATGTTCATTTTAGAGCTGAAGACTATGAAATCAGGTCAACATCTACAGGGACGGTTCTTGCTAAAGGAGTTTGAATTGAGAATAATGTATATATCTTGAAAGAAGAGAATGAGGAATGCTACACTAGGAAAGAAGATGAATCTTGGCTATGGAATAGGATATTGGGGCATTTCAATTTTGATCACATCATCAAACTCAGCAAGAAGAAAGCAGTAAGAGATCTACCAACAGTAAAAAGGCCTCAAAACACTATTGACAAGTCATTTCAAATGGGCAAAAAACCACGAACATCATTCAAAGTGAAAGATAAACTATCAATAAGTAATCCCTTGAATCTAGTCCATATGGATCTATGGGGGCCTTCCAGAACAGAAGCACTAGGAGGAGAACAATATTTCATGTTGGTAATAGATGACTATTCAAGATTCACATGGGTGGCATTTCTCATAAATAAGTTAGAAGCATTTGAGAAATTTAAAACATTTAAGGGATTGGCAAAAAATCAAGCAGGGTGCAAGATAAAGTGCATAAGGTCAGATAGAGGAGGTGAATTTACATCAGATGAGTTTGCAGACCTATGCAAGGAATTTGGGATAAAACCACAATATCTTATTGCAGAAACACCACAACAAAATGAAGATGTAGAGAGACAAAATAGGTTTGTTCAACAAATATCCAGAGCCATGATGTAAGAAAGAAACATTGCTCAAACCTATTGGGTAGAATCAGTACATACAAAAATACATATTCTCAATATACATCTTAGACAAAATTGTGATAAAACACCTTATGAACTGTCGCACTGGAAACCAACAACAATCAAACATTTTAAAGTATTTGGAAGTAAATGTTATATAAAAAATAATGATGAAAAGCTGGTTAAGTTTGATGCTTGATTTTATGAATGAATATTTTTGGGATATTCATAAAAAAGTAAGGGATACAGGTGTTATAATAAGAGATTTCATAAGATTGTGGAATGAATAGTGTAAAGGTTGATGAAGAGCTACCTCATAAGAACAACAACACAGGTTTTATCAATCCTCCAAACCATAATCATCATATCAATAAGGAGAATGAAATACAAGATGAAGAATTAGAAGATAATGAGACTCATCCAACATGACCTTCAAACTACACTCAAAAGAATCACCTTGCAAATCAAATTATTGGAGATAAAATTGAAGGAGTACAAAGAAGAAGGCAACTAGCAGAAAAGTCTCAACAAGGTCATATAGCCATGTTGTCACAGATACAACCAAAGAAAATTGAGGAGGCAAGTAAAGAAAAAGGTTGAGTAGATGCTATGAATGAGGAATTCGACCAAATTGAGAAAAATGAGACTTGGGAACTAACACCAAGATCCGTCTGAAGGAATATCATTGGCAAAAAATGGGAATTCAAAAATAAGATGAATGAAGAAGGCTAAGTTGTTAGAAACAAAGCCAAACACGTGTGTAAGGGGTGCTCACAAATAGAGGGACTTGATTATGAAGATACCTTTGCACTAGTCATGAGATTGGAGGCAATCAGGATGTTTTTTACCTTTGCATGCTATAATGATTTCATGTTCTATCAAATGGAAGTGAAATTTGCTTTCCTAAAATGTCACCTTGAGGAAGAAGTCTATATGGAACAACCTGAAGGTTTCTCATTAACAGATAAGCCTAATTATGTCTGTAGGTTAAAGAAAGCACTATATGGTCTCAAGGAAGCACCTCGCGTGTGGTACTCTATACTGGACAAGTACCTTCAAAAATAAGGGTTCAAGAGAGGAGAAGCTAATAGTAATCTATACATTAATGATAATAAAGATGAGTTATTGATTATAATTTTGTACATGAATGATATTATGTTTGGTAGCAATAAGCATCATCTAGTAGAATGGTTTGTTGAAGAGATGAAGACCGAGTTGGAAATTTCTATGATTGGAGAACTTACCTTCTACCTAGGGCCAAAGATCCTACAAAACCCTGGAGGCATATTCATTTATCAAGAGAAATGTCTAAGAGATATGTTGAAAATATTTCAAATGGAAGATTGTAAACCTGTCTCAACCCCCATGACTACAGGATGTAAGCTATGTACAAATGATGAAGCACCTGATGTGGATCAAAATCAATATAGATCTATTATCAGAAGTTTATTATACCTAACAGCTTCTCGACGGATATAATATTGGCATTCAAATTAGTAGTAGTGTATCAATCAACACCCAAACAAATCCATTTGTTAGCAACAGAAACAATATTCAAGTACTTGAAGGAGACTACAGGCTATGGTCTATGGTATCCAAAAGGTAAAGATTTTACTTTGACAAAATACAAAAATGCAGATTGGGGAAGATGTGTGGATGACAGAAAAAATACAAGCGGTGGTGCATTCTACCTAAGAGAATCATTGGTGGATGGCTAAGGAAAAAACATACATCAGTGTCTCTATCTACTGCAGAAGCTGAGTACATAGCAGTTGCGGCTTATTCCACTCAAGTATTGTGGATGAAACAAACACTGCAAGGCATGAAGGTAAATTTTAATGAACCTATATATATCAAGTGTGAAAATACAAGTGCAATAAGCTTTTCAAAAAATCTTGTGCTCCATTCAATGAAAAAACATATCCCTCTAAAGTGAAACTTTATCAGAGAACAAGTGGATGAGAAAACTAAAAAGATGGAGTACATACCCACAAGGGAAAAGATAGTAGACATATTTACAAAATCCCTTGCTAAAGAACCATTTGAATATCTAAGAAACAAGCTAGGGATAGTACATACAGACTCTCTCCACTAATGTGACTTCAAAAGAGAATCTACAAGATTGCAAAGTATATGAAATTGAGCACGATCTAAGGGGGAGATTATAGGAGAAAGAAGGAATAATGAAGAAGAACACAAATCTTATGACCATGACAAGAATTTGAAGCAGTTAAAGAAGCATAAAGAACAAAAGCATCATCAAAGTGGGAAATGAAGTCACATTCTCTAGGAGCTATCAACATTAATCAGGTTCACCATTCAAAATTCCATTCTTCAATGAATTTTTTTTCTTTCACATGTATATATCTGATGCATAAATATGTAAATAAATTTCTTCAAGTAGACACAATACTAGTGCTACTAAGATAGCTGCATATCTATTCAAATCATATTGAAACTTAAACATAAACTATTGTATAATTTCATCGTCAATTTTGATCAAATTCTTTATTATCTGAATGCATCAATGTACATTATGATGATCCCGATTAAACATCTAGTGTACAAAATCGTGAGAGCCATCCAAGATATTTCCATCAAGTAGAGGATTAGACTCTATATATTTTTATGTTTGGTTTATTGATGCATTCATAATGAAGCATCATGTGATCTACATCATAACCTAATCATTGGCAATATCCATGTGAAGGCTTCTATTCCAACAACTAATCAAATTTTGTACTAGTTTCACTGCATCACTAGGATTTCTTTAAATCCTGTAGCTCCTTTATTCTAAACAAAAAATAAAATTGGATGCAATAAGAGCTAAAGTGTATGTATCCTCAATAAAAGAAAGCTCTTCTATTCTAAACAATAGAATTCAAATTCAAATAAAACTTACTATTGAAAACAAAATGTATTATATTCAATAAATCTCACACAATAATGAAGTTGCACTAGTTTGTGTAAAACAAAAGCAATGTGTTTATGGTATTTGACCATATGGACTATGATTTGTCAAAACTATTATTGCATGCTATTGAAGAAAAAAAGAAGGAAGGCACTATTACTACATGTTTTATATAATATATATATAGTATTTATTATTTTATATTAATATATATAATATATATATTTGATATAGATAGATATGATTTATGATATAGATATAATATATATATTAATATATCTATATTTATATTATATATATTATATATATATATTCAATAAATCTCGCTCTAAATCTCAAAGAACAATGTGCGCAACATTTTTTTTTACATTTTGCAAGGGTTGATGCGCCTACAACTAAGTCCCTATTGAGCATAGAAACTCCTCCTTGGCATTGATATGTTCACGATGGGCATGGCAAGTCAATGGTATAAGTCTTGCTCTCATGTTGTGATACAATGTGAATATCAATGGGTTATCAAGTGGAAAGCTCCACACAAACAGACATGAAGGATCGAAACAAAGGACAAATAATCAGAAACTCACGGCATGGATAAAGAAAAAAATCCATTCACTAATTGATCCCGTGAAATCAAGGGAATAGCCCTCTAGATCAGAATCCTAAGCAGCTAGAGTGGAAGAAGAAAAAGGGAGCATAGACATTACCTCCAGCTCATGAACATGTGTTATACAATGATACATTACAGATAAATGCTATACAATGATAGAGTGCAGACCATGCGTTATACTGTGAAACATTACAGAGTAGCGTTATACAATGATACATTGCAGAGCGACATGATACATGCCAATGGCAAGCTCATGTGTTATACATTGTAGTGGGAAGGTTATAATTACAGAGCAAAGTCATTGTTTCAGAGTAGTATTTATTATTTAATAAAAGCATTATCATTCACTGTCCAACAGCCTCATTATTATCATTGACAAGATCACATGCAATATCAACATCATTGTTAATATCGACAATGCTTATCATCCAATCTATTATCGTTCGTTGACAAGCTCACATGTAATATTGGCATCATTTTTAATATCAACAATGTTTATCCTCCAATGTATTATCGATTAATGCTTCAAGTTGGAATGATTGATATCCAACATATTTTCTCCAACGATATCCTACGAATTTTCAGCTGCTCAACGTATCACAATTTAGAGTTTTTAATTATTTGCCTCCAATTTTAACTTACCAATAAAACGTATTAAATGAACTAACATTTACATGTGTCAAAATTGAATTTCCACATTCCGTTATACAAATATGTTTGTTAGCATGCCCTGTGGGATATCTCTCAATAGAGCTTCTTAAATAATTGAGAATTTATGAAGTTTTATTTTAGAACCGTTGCTTTCATTTAATTTTTTTTGGATACCATGAGTCACATGTTTCTTCTTTCCCATCAAGAGATAAAGTAGGTACATGTTGGCATCATGGTTCAGAAATTATATTGGTTTTACTGATAGATACTCAGTTGTGTAGTGGATCCAATCTATATCCACTGAAAACCAAACCATTATTTGGTGCATCACATCTTTAACTCGTGCAGTATCCCTCTTGTGGTAATATTCAGGGCTTTCAAACAATGAATTTGCAGTTCTTTTACTCACAATATGGTATACATTACCTTTTGCCTCAGTCTGCTAGTTGATCCTTCTCGAAACAAGACTATTGAGAAATCAGCAAAGGCATGCTTGTTTCTTCCACTAATTGTCCTTGGTATCTGGTAAGCAGATCAAGAAATTGATTAACATAGCCCTTTAATATCATTTAGGAGGTCACACTTGTATGCATAATAGTAGGATACCGCAATCCTATTTCATTGAAGCGCATATTTTTTGGGAATGGTGAGTGCAAAAATATCTTTCCTGACAAAAGGAGGAGGGCGAATGAGTTGTCATGAATGCCAAAGAGGGAGATTGTTGACAATATTGGCATTGATATCAAGTTGAGTTGATTGATTAATGTCAATAAATGTTATTGATGTTAGTAAGCTCACTAATGATAATTTATGTTAAATGGAAAATGTACATAAATGTTGAAAGTCATGTGAAGTGAAAAGGCTATGATAATCAATATGAAGGCTAAACATTGCGACAAAAGGTGGAATGCATGTATTTGTTTGAACATAATATGTAGATAATCCAAATATGATTTATCTCTTGTAATTATTACTGAATGCATTTTTGATCAACTATATTTTTTCATTACAAATAATTTGCTGAACTGAAAATGAAAGGACAAGCTTGTGAGTAGTTTTGGAAGTCCAAGGCACTATGCTTAATTTTATATCCCTCCAACGAATACAAATAGACAAGAGGGCTTGCTTATAAAACATACAATGTGGAAAGAAACTTGTGATCTTCTTTTTGAATGGAAGTGGTCTGCATCAAAGAAAGAGTGAGTAGTAGCAGAAGAGAAGAAGAGTGAAAAGAATAAGGAGTTCAACATAAATCTTCACAACATAATTGGATATGAGGTAATCAACATTTCTAACTTGAGGAATTTTAGTTCTTTAATATGTTGCAGTTTCAAAAAGAACATGATGTAGCATATTGAGGTAGGATCCTCTTGTGGATTGTAGCCTATAGAAAACTTGGGGGAGTTGGAGCTTCCTTTGAGGTAGGAGCCTCTTGTAGGTTGGAGCCTACAAAAATCTGATGTAAAAAAGGAGTAGCAACTTTCCTTCACATCACTTTCAGCCTAAATTTCATGGTTTTCTCACTTTGGGGATTCCACTTATATCCAATGTCTTCACGTGTTTAATCCTTGCATGTTGTGTGAATGCTTTGAATTCTTGCTAAACAAATCTACAAACCTCTTTCTTTGAAATCTGCAAAAGGAATTCAATAACTATTGAGTAGAAACATAAATCATTAGTTGCATAAGAAGAAGATCAAGTTGAGCAAAAATAAAGGAATTAAATTATTGATTCACCCCCACCCCTTAGTAATTTCCCATCTTAAATATCATAGGAATATTTTTTAACTTTTCATCGCTCTTTCTAGCAGGTTTCTTCACTCTTTTGGTAGTCACTCGAGCAGAGCTACTAGTTGTTGTGCCAAATTTTTTTCCCATCTTCTATTTCTGGCAGAGGCTATGGGAAGCCGACTTGGTTAGAAAAATGGAGCCAAATTTATAGTGCCAAGTTGATGCCTTTCATGATTATTCCATTATCTCGTTGCTCATGACTTAGATGGACACATGCATGCTTAATCAACCTACAAGTAAACCCATTTCAATAACAAGAGCATAGGTGATCCATTTATGTGTGCTGAGGACCTCATGTACTCCAGGATCAGGGGATATAAAAGGTTGGTATTGTAGCATTCAACACCATTGATTATAAAAGGCTGGTATTGTGTTCCTGCTATGCTTTGAATATTTTCAGATGATTTTTTGTGCAAGAAGACATGATAATTTTTCCTTTTAGCTAGTGCCATTAGTTACTCTCAGCCTTCTCTAGGTGCTTTGAGATTTGAAAATATTTCAATCACTATAGCCTCTTTGTTCACGTCCTATTAGTATACCAAACATTGTTAATGTTGGTGGATATTTTGAGTGCGCTATGATTTACAAATTTGTGTTAGGATTTTATGCTCCTTAGCCTTTTTTGTTGAGGATTTTTATGTTCCCTGCCTTGAAAAGAAGAAATATATTTCAAACATTAGTTGAGATCTTGAAACTAACACTCTTTGTTTGTTGTGTTTGATTCTTAAGATTGAAAAATAGCCCGAATAAATGAAGTATTATAGTTCCTAAAGACTCTTATATTTTCTACAACTCTAGTATTCGACTAATCTTAATTTCGTTAAAAAAATAAAATAAAGTGAGACTTATTCTTTTCTGAGTCATCCAATAATGATAATTACTGCCTCCAACCTAAACTCACAAGAGGAAATAAAGTAATTCACATAATCATTTTATGCGTTTGGGTCTTCAGCTTTACCCTCAAGTCACCTTGTTGGGTTTTACAAATAGTATACAGAGTCCTATATATGCTGTCACATGTGAATGGTTCTAAATTCAATGATCGTGCACAACCACAAAGTATTATTTGCGGAGTTGTCTATAATGCGACTTTTTGGAGATTCCGGTGACGGAATCCGGCGGAAGAAATGAGGTTAAATCTTGATTTTTAGCAGTTAAAATGGTTTTTTAACTGCATATTTGGATTCAGCGCCCTGAAAAACCCCTGGGAGCCATCGATTGTGCAGAAATAGCTATCAAACTTGAGATTCCAATGAATTGCTGCCGGATTTTGACCGGAAAAATCCGCCAGAAAGGCTTTCAAAAAGTCGCGTTATAGACTACTGCATTATTTTCTATTATGTCGGAATTAGTATTGTGTGCAGCGAGAGAGATATTGATGGTTCCACATATAATGCAACCAATTAAAATATATCTTTTAAAAAATAAAGTGATAGCCTAAATTTTTAATTTTGATTATTGGTTTTTTTTGGTGAATTTTGTTTAGAATTAGGAGATGGATTGGATTTTTAAGTTTGAAATGTGAAATCTATATAATTTTTTAATATAATTTAAACAACAAAATTTATTTTTAATAAGAACATTATTTTCAAATTTGGAAAAAATAAAACATATAGAAATATATAATAATTTTTATAATGGTTTTTTAAATATAATATTTATTTAAATGGTTACTAGTATAAGTGTGTATTTTAATTATTGACATAGAATTTAAAAAACAAAAAAAAACAAAAAAATTAATGAATTAGAATTAAGTTATCAAGTTTTTGTGGCAAGTTCATTGCATTGTGTAGTTGGAAGCATTAATTTAATTGATTTATTGTTTTTTACATTACAAAATTGATCACTATTACATGTATGGAGGCGGAGGCAAGATAAGGTTGACTTGTACGAAGCTTAATTTAATACTTCTAATTGGCCTTTAGACACCAATGTGCAACAATGTATAATTCATGGAATCTCTAATAAGTAGTTGTAGGCTTAAATCCTAGTTAACCGAGAGCTTGCAGGACTTTCTTGTCCAATGTTACACATCCTATCACTCAAGAACGTCCTCACCTACAATAGTGATTTTAGCATTTCATTTTATACTTTTTCATGTTAAGGAATTAAGGTGGAAGATATTTGGAGCTTAGGGAAACACTTATATCATTGTGGTTGTGGCTTGCACTAAAAGATGGACATGCTACTTTGGTTTGTAATTTCTACTGTGTCCAAGGAAAGTTGGGGGACATTGGTCAATTCATTTTTTATTGGAAGATAAAATTTTGATTTTGTGGTAAATCAATTTTTTATGTCTTTAAGGCTTGAAGCCTATGAACGGTCAATGGATTAAGTCTCTTTTTAGTGAGATTGCAATAATAATAACGATAATGGATGGAGTAGATTGTGTTTTGAGGGTTTCACTTCTCGAATTTAAACTATAAGAGGAGGCAAGCCTTTGCTCTCTCTTCCTTAGCTCAATTTCACTTTCCATTGTTTGCCATCGGTATATTGATGTTATGTGTGATTGGAAATCAAAGAATGTTTAGCAAGTGTTTAAGGTGTCTAATCACAATGGTAGTGGAATCTAACAATTCTTGAACTTCTTCATGTTTCACTGCAAATGATTTTCTCCACTATAATGATCTATTGGTAACTTTGGTAAACTATGAAACTTAATTGATTAGCCTTTCTTTGGATTAAGCTTAACATAATTGAAAATAATAGATTAGGTTGTTTTTAATTTTGAAAAAAGATATGGCTTGACTTATCATGGACTTGCTTCTTCAATTTGAACTTGAGTCAAAGGTAAATCTCTAATTTCTCCTTAAAAACAAATATCCTTCACTTGCTTGTCCTTATGATAGTATAGGTTCTTAAAGATGAAAGATATGTACTAGATAATCTCTAATGAATATAAATGCTTGCTAACTAATCCTTCTCTTTTAATACAAAAAAAATTAACTTGTAATAATATCTTAAAAAAAATAATTTAAACATTTCTAATCTCTTTACCTTCATAATATAAACTATTATATAAATTTTGTATTTCACCATTTATGAATAATAAATACCTATTACATAATTTAAATAAAAGTTAATTTTACAACATATTATTCCATTGATAAATAAATATTACATAATTTATATAAGAGTTAATTTTACAACATATTTGATAGTTAAATTAATGCAAATAAACAACTTAAAAAAAAGTTTGTTATATAACATGAATTAATTTGGTAGTGTACTAATTCATAAAAAAAATACCTACCATATGTTTTATCGTTTGTCATTAATTTTCTTTTCCGTGTTAATAATTAAGATGATCTTACGTTAAATCCGTTATGCTTCATTTACTTTTACTTGTTAATCATTATGATTGATCTTACATTCTTTATTTGGTTTGTCTATTACATTTTCAATTATATATACGAAAATGTTAGGTTCCTATACTACTAGTGTAACTCCTTATTTTTATTAGTGCAACCCCCTTATTATATTGTTATGCCAATGTAGTCCACATATTGTTATTATTATGCCACATAGAAGCCCATCATTGTTATTGTTGTGCCCTTACATTATTATTGTTATGTCGGCTCTCATTATATTATGACCCCTTAGACTCCTATATATAAAAATGAGGTATTGTCATTTGTATAATCCAAGAATTGTTCATTTGTGTAATATAAAGAGGTTGCCCCCTCGAAGAGGATTATTTTTAAGGTGTTTATCTATATTTTCTATCTTTTTGTGAGCTGGTTTCATAACATTTCATATCAGAGCTTTGGATTCTAGGGTTTTGTTGCTCCAAACAGGTCATCATGGAATTTTCGCTATAACTGTTTCCCTACAAATTTTCAGAAGTTAAAAAAATGCACATATGAGAAGAAATCGGTTTGAACCTCAGGTCTGAATTTCATACCTTGTCTCGCTATAGATTCGGACATATGATTTGAGGAAGTTGGGGTTTTTGCAAGCTCAAGAATTCCATCTCAAATAGGTCATCGTGGCATTTTCGCTATAATTTTTTTCTAAATAGTTTCAGATTCTAAAATTAAAACCCATTTGAAATGAAAACTTGGTGAAACTCATGCTCAAATTTTCGATCATTTTTTCTATATTTTCGAAGAAACAGTGCAAGAAATTTAGGGTTTCTACCCGCTCCTGAATTACATCCCAAATAGGTGACATTGGGAAAATCATCATAGCTTTCTCTCTGAGTATCCGATTGAACTTTCGTAAGAAGTTATAGAAAACAGACAGACTGTATCTTTTTGTGTATCGGTTTAAGGTCCTAAGGTTGAAACAGTGACACATGACATTTCATACAAGTTCGCTCTATTGAACTAGTATATAATCAGGTCATTGTGGGAGATTTGACATAACTCTTCCTTGTAGAATCCAATCTTGATCATACTTGCCGGGTTAGAAAGAGGACTCAGAGGGCTATTGCAGAAAAGAATGTTAGAACATGGAGATATGAAATCACAAAGTTATAATCATTTCAAGATCGAGCTCCTAAAATTAAGAAAAGACGATATGAGGAAGTTTGATGGCAAGGATCTGGTAAATTGGATACTATAGATGGAACAATATTTTGATCTTCATGAGGTGTAACAATTACAAAAGGTACGTATTGTGTCTTCATATTTAGAACCAAATCAATATTTATCATATAAAGGGCTTTTTTCTCGTAAACCACTCATTACATGGTCAATTTTCACGGAGGAAATGATAACACATTATAAGGATAGAAAGAACAACACCTTATTTAGCCAATTGATAAGTCTCAAACAAAAGTGTTCAATGGAAAAGCCTATTGAGGACGTTCGAAAATTGAATATAAGGGAAAATGGTATTCCAAAGAAACAGAGGATTGATGTCTCCATAGGGACCCTTAAAGGATAACCTCACTTTGGCACAAAATCGAATGAAACAACAAGAAAATAAACATCGCAACGAAAGAAGTTTTGATATAGGTGATTGCGTATTTTTACGAATACAACCATATAAACAAATCTCCCTCAAGCAAGCTAAGAAGGATAATAAATTATCACCAAAGTACTATGGTATTTACAAGGCGATACAAAATATTGGTACTATGGGATACAAATTGGAGCTTCTTGCATCTTCCTGAGTGCCCCCATATTTCCATGTTTCATACTTAAAGAAGTTTATAAGTGACAAGCTCTCAATTCAAACAATATTGTCAGAACTTGACGAGGAAGTAAACATCATATTGGAACCTGAAGAAGCCATGGAAATAAGAACCCATTAGCTAAAAAATCGATAAATATCAGAGTATCTTATCAAGTGGAAGAACTTACCCGCTAAAGATTCCAGATGTGAGGATGAGAATTTTATACAGAAGCATCTAGAACTACTCAAGTGTTGATCACAACACGTTTTGAAGGAGAGGGGCATGTTAGGCCGCTATACTACTAGTGTAACCCCTTATTGTTATTAGTGCACCCCCCATATTATATTGTTGCGTCCATGTAGTCCCCATATTATTATTATTATGCCCCATAGAAACCCACTATTGTTATTGTTGTGCCCTTCCATTATTATTGTTATGTTATTGTTATTATACTCCTATATATAGAAAGGAGGTATTGTAATTTGTATCATCTAAGAATTATTCATTTGTGTAATATAAAGGACGTTGCCCCGTCGAAGAGGCTTATTTTTAAGGTGTCTATTCATCTTTTCTATCTTTTTGTGAGCTTATTTCATAAGAGAAAATTTCTTAAATTTTATTTATTAAAAAAAATATTGATTCATTACTTATAATTTTCCATTATTTTATATATATATATATTAATTTTCTTACCTAATGAAAATAAAGATAAGTTCGGATGCAATATCCATGTTACACGAAAGATGAGTAGTTAATTTTTAACCGCTCTTTCACTTCTCTGATATATTGAAAATCAATCTTGAAAAAAAACCTGAATGCCGGCAATGTGATGGTCCGTATTTTAAAAGGATTTAAGTATCTGATGAGTTCACGAATTTAGTCCAAAATGTAAATAAAGAAGTAAATGACAATGAAAGAAATGCGGTATCTGTAGTTGCAGATCTTCCCTGTTTTTAAATACTACAAATTAATTAATTAAATTTATTCTATATAATATATATTATTATTAATAATGGAAAAATATTGTAACTTCTTCAGAGGAATTAATATATTTTAAATTATTTTATATTATGAAATAATTATTTAAATTCAATTTACTATTTTTTCCTTATAAGTCATCAAAAGAAACAATATGATAATGATTGTAAATTTGGAACCAATTGAGAGCTCCATAGATATAAAAGGTTTGTAAGAAATGCACCATGCGTTAAAATCTTCCAATAGGTTATTAGTAAATTTAGCGATTTTAGCAAATGTTCGAAGGTTTTAGATTAATGGATTTTTGTAAATAAAGCATGAAATATAGATTTTTTTTGTTTTTTATTACTATGAGGTTTAGAAATAAAATTAAATAGTTTTATGAGTTTTTTGGCGGTTGATTTTACATTGTAAAGTCAGTAAAAATGTAAAGTAAATGTGACTATAAAGTTTTATGTTTAAATATTTTTTACGCTTACCTATGGCTATATGTCAGGGGTGGAACAATCAACCTAAGGGATATATGCTTCACATAAAATCATCCTTGTGTGAGCGATATACGAGATCAACCTGATTTCTGATTCCTCTAGTTAAAAATAAATAAATAAATAGGCGCATAGAATAGGGAACTAATGTAAGATACTAAGTTTGACAATGTACTTTCTGTGTTGAATACAATAACCACTTGCTAACATATTTCTCAATATGAATATCAATTTTTAATGGTTGTGCATGATATTATATGGTTGGAATGACTTCTTTTTATCAAGGCTTCATAAGTTTGTGCGTATAATGTTTTTAGCTAAAATTCTAGTCTTGCTAGAGAAAGTAGTGTGCTTAATGTTTCCATATTAGCTAGATTCAAGGATGCATTTGCTATAAGGTCCTTTTCAATGTGATGGTTGACTTAAAAGTTATGTTAGCTTGTTATGTTTTTCAATCATTATGTCACATTACAATGGTCATCAACAGTTATGTGGAATTGCAATTTTTGGGAATAGTTATATTGGATTGCCACATTTCTTAGTGATTATATCACATCATGTTGAATTATATATTTCTCAATAATTAGATTACATCGTTACATTCATTAAATGTCATATCAAATTGTAACATTAATATTTCAACAACATTATTAATGTACTAAGGTATACTTATCAACATTCATTAAAGCTTATATCACATTACATCATTCCTAAAGGGTTATCCTGGATTAAATATGTCTCAATGATAATACCACATTGTAACATTAATCTTTATTGACTTATGTTGGGATGCTACATTACTCCATGCCTTTTTTTCATTATAACATTCTTTAAGGGTTATTTTGCATTGTGACATCAAGAAGTTGACCTTAATATTATGCGAGATTCTTATTGTAAAGGTTTTGAATTATGGTTAAATTTATTTTTTTGTTCATATTGGTTCACTTATGTTGACATGCTATGATCCTAAAAGGTTACCTCACATTGCAATGTTCATCATGGATTGTGTTGGATTGCAAAGTTACATAAGTGTTATATTGGATTACAACATTCATTAATTGTTATGTCACATTTTTTGACGTTCATCTTGTTTGATGAATTTCTATTCTCCTCAATAGTGATATAACATTGCAATGTTCATCAAAGTATTATATCACATTGTAAATTCACTTATGTTGAGGTGTAATGCTTCTCAACAATTATGCCACATTGCGACATTCATAAAAAATTATGATATGCAACAATTGAATGTGTCAACTCTATTATTTTTATTACCAATATTGTTAATTACAATTTAATAATATGATTTGTCATGAAATGATAAAAATTATAATTAATTATTCATAAGAAATAGGAAGACTAGGAAGAATAATATGAAAAACAATTTCATATATTTCCTTGTTGAAGCTTGCTAGTTCATTAAAGATATATATGGTCATATAATTTTTTATTATGTCATAGTTTCAAAAAAATTATGTGCAACAATTGAATGTTTCAATCTTTATTATTTTCATGATCAATATCAGTAGTTACAATTTAATAGTGTTATTTTTCACTAAATGATAAAAGATGATAATAAATTGTTCACAAAACATAGAAAAAATATGAAAAACAATATAGAAACATTTTTATTTTATTTTTCTACTAAAACTTAACAATTCATTAAAACAAATCTGTACACCTACATTTTGATACAATTTTATAAACATTATTGGGAAGACACATGGCGATGATGGACACAAAATATAATGGACATTTGGTTCATAATTGTAAAAAATAACGAAACTAATACCCTCAACATAATCATTGTATTGAATTGCAATGAAATAGGACAATATGGAACCTAATAAAAACCCAAACCCACCATCATCAAACCAAAATTTTGAGAATCGCAACCCAAACCTCGAATCAAGGAATCTAAATGATGAAATTGATGAATTTGTGCTACATTAAAGTCACAAATATAGGATCTCCAAAACAATAGACATCCATTAAGAGTTTCTCTTGCAAGGCCATCAAACTCAATTATATCATCCATATCCAATGCCCAAATCCAGTTAACCAATATTTTTTATTATAGGGCTGGAATGTATGATCTTATCGAGCCACTATAAACAAATACCAAATTGAAGACCTCAACATTACTAAACAAGATTTGTTGTTTTCATTTGTTGACCAAAGAGACAAAGAGCCAATACTAGTAACAAAAAATTGCATTATTATGGACTAGTACACCTACTAACCATTTCTAGACAATTGGATGGATATGCGGTTTATGATATTTGATAAACCTCCATGTGATAATATGTGGGTACCTATTTTATTTTTGAGGAAGTTGTGGGAATTTTTTTTACTAGGACTCCATGTCAACTACTTTTGCAGGGGGTAATTTTAGGGGGTGGGTTGTGGGTCTAATAAATACAAACAAAATTAGAGGAAAAACCTAGAAGAAGGTATTCTTCCATTGATATAATGGCCTAAACCCCGTACCCATCATATTCTTCTTATGGATATCATTGTACATCTCCAAACAATGCTAGCTTCACTGACGTTCTTGGTAATGCAGAATGGCATCTCGGTCACATCATCGTGAGAGGAATCACTAGTAGCTAATGTTGAAGGTGGAGTAGGACCATCTGATTATATGGTGTGTGTAGCTTTTATGCCTTGATATCACTTCACCAACCCTTTGGATGCATAAATTCCACTTTCAAACATCAATGTTGTAGTTAATGTCACTTTTTCATTCAATGTACCACATATCCATGTATGGTTAATTAAAACTATCCCTCTTTTCAAAATGTTACATTGTTTTTTAGTCCACATAGTATATTCTTTTAGTTTTTGAATATAATTATAATGTTCATTGACCTTTTTACAAATTTGGTAACATTAAGGGAGTAGCTTAGCCAAACTAGAGAGGACATATGTTCCCTTTCTTAGGTATCACATGTCAAATTATATTTTGTTTAAATTTTTATTTCATTGTCTTATTTTTATTTACTAATTGAAATATTGTAAATGTGTGTGCAAGTTCCTCCATTTTCATAGTCCACCACTCTTTTCCCTACACATCATTCATCACTATTTTGTATTCACTCAATCATCGTCCACCAAGATCATCACATTTCCCACATATTTACAATATATCTTACCTTGACTAGGTAGCTTCTTTCCGTAGGACAACCCATCTATGTTTATCATCAACCACCTCCATCACATTCTCCAACCCATATGTCCACGAACTTTATATCCAAAGACCATCTGATAGCCCCTAAACAAGTTGTGTTGATGACTACTCCAGTTGCATGTGAATCTCCATCATTTAGGGAGATATTCATGACAATATAATTCACTAAAGATTCTTTTATTTATGATGAATTAAATTTATTAAAGGAATTTATTTTTCAAATTATATGCTTTGACTCTTGTAACTATTGCAAATTAGTATTGCTAAGATGTTGGGAATGCAAAGGAGGATAACACCTTTTTTGACTAATTATAGCATCTTTAGTGGATTCTATGGGCTTGAATTATAAAATATTATTTTGTAAGTGTGTAGTTTACTATGGAAAAAAATGTAATGGGAAAAGGCACAACATAAAAGAAGAAAGATAAATCTTCTTCTATTGGAAACCTTGGACAATACTTAGGGGGAGGGGGACCAATAGTGTGCTGAATAGATCAATTATTATTATTTTTTTTCTCTTTTAAACAATTACTGAATATGGATCATTTAATTAGTAGAAAAGTGTACATTTGCAGACTAACACATAATCATATAAATGAGATGAGCAACATGCACAAGTAATAAGAACCATGTAATATCAAAGCACATACACAAAAATCATCAATGCATGAGACACAAGATATAAGGTGGAAACCTGAAGGGTAAAAGCCACCATCGATACATAATATTTTACTTCACCTATATATTAATCTCAAATATTCTTTTACATATGTATCACGGGTCACCAAAATTGTATAAGCCACAACTTGTGAATCATGTAAGCTACTAATTTCTCTAGGCCACTACATCTATGGACTTTGTAGTTCACCACTTGCAGGAAGCCACCACTTCCTTGACTTTGTAGACCTCCACCTACTAGAAGCCACCACTCCCAATACTCTAGCCCAACCACCACTAGACACCATCACTAGATACAAGCTACCACTCCCAAGTTTTCAATCCATTACCTGAAGGATGTTGCTACACCCTAAATATGAAAACCACCACTTGCTGAATGAAGACCCAACCTTCAAGCACATATCATGGATATCATGGACCTAATTTCATATATTTTCAAACTATGGCCCATAATTTGCATAAAACAAATGTGAGCCTCGTTACATCCAATTTTCGTATTGGACTCACAATAAAACATTTTTCACATACAAAATTTCTTCTAGAACCAACCTGCTCATAAACACAACCAATAACATACATGTAAATATTTAAGCCACACACCAATCTCCAAGTTACATACACATTCTCAACACAACTCCATCAACAACATAGCAAATCTGATCACAAGAACTTAGCCATGCCTCAACAATAACATCCAAACAAGACATGAATACAATGTTATGACCATGTGAAATAAAACATGATCTCATTAGCTACAATCCCCTGCATATACGATATTAACAATAAAATAGAGCCAAATAAAACTGTTGAAAATGTAGTAAAAAATTCATAATTAAATTTTGTCATTAATAAAATTAGGAGAAAAATTATAACTCCACATCACAAGAAAACTTCTACAAGTTAACTAAGTTAATTTGACTTAGTTCGTTCAGTTAACTCAAGTTGAGGGTCTAACTTAATTCATGTAGAGTGAATCTTAATTTATTAAACCCCTGGTTGAATTTGTTTTGATCTATCATTAATTAATTCATTTTAACTCAGTTAACTTCAGTTAAACTAGTTCCAACTGTTGGAGGAACTAGTAGGAGGTCTAACCTGTTGCTTCATGTGTTCAACGAGTTAACTCGTAATTCAGTCACAAATAACTCATGGATGTCATATATTAGAGTTACCCAATTGATATTGGAGGTCAAGGGCAGTGTACTATCAGTTGTATAATTGTCAGAATTGTACAAATGATGCATAAAGTCAGAGAAAGAGCCTAAAGGAACTACGTAATCCAATGGAGGAAAATTCGTATTAAATAGGGGCCTAATTCCTCATTGAACAACATAACGAAATAGGAACTTCGGAAAGTATAAAATTTGTTAAGTATTGGCCTAGGCTTGTTTAGGAAGCAGTGAGATAGATAGAGATAGTGTAGAGGTTACTCTAGCTTCAGCAAAGCACTGTAATATTCTCATGTTTTCTAACTAATTCAATATACATATAACATGGGCTTTTAGCTATGGTTTTCCCTAGGAAATCATTGTATAATGTGTTCATTGAATTCTTTCTCTTGTATGCTTCATGATTTCTTGATTGATTATTGTTTCCGCTGATGAGTAGAGTAGATTCAAGTCTTTTGTTTTGAAAGATTACATAAGAAGTTTCAATCTACAAGGAATTTCTACATGGTATCAAATTTGGAATCACTATAGAGTAGGTTTCACAATAGAGAAGAGATTTCAAGCTTGTTATTGCAAGAGGATCCAACTTTTAGGATCATTTCTTCAGAGCTAACATGATGAATTTCTATGGACTAAGACTCGAGTATGCCCTTGAGGGAGGCTCGAATTATGTTTCTTGGAAGGACCACATGGAGGATGTGTTGGAAGATAATGTGTTGAAGTATTTCATTGATAATGATATCTAGAAATCGATAGTAGCTAATGCTCAAAGTCTAGTAGAATGGAAAAAGTGTGTAGCTAGAGAAAGAAGGATCATCCTGGAGGGTGTGAAAGACCACATAGTCTTGAAACTACATGGAAAAGGGGCTCCTTTTGCTATGTTGAATACTCTAATTTATCTATTTAGTAATACTAATGAAGTAAAGTAACTTAAAATGGTGAAGAAATTGAGGATTGAAGACAAAGGGTATGATGTAGTATTCATAGATGGGAATGTAAGTTTTAACCTCATACATAAATTACTTGCATACGAATTCTAAATCACATGAAAAATAAAAATGCGAGAGAATAACACATAAAACACATATACACAGAGATTTTCCCTTGGATCCCAAAACTGGGACTACCAGCTTGATTTTTCATTATATTCCTTTCAATGTTACAATACATATTTATACATGTCAAAGCATCCAACACCATGGACCGAAAACCATCACGTCCAATACCAGGGACCGAAAACCATCGCGTCCAAAAAACATGTGCAAAAATCATGCAAAAAACCATAGGTGGGTCTACCCAACCTAACATAGGGTCCAAAACCAAAATTTTCCGGGGCGCTCCCTAGACCCCATAAAATGGGGTTACGGGTACCCCTCAAACCCCTTGTTAACTATGTGGAAAGAATATAACACAACCAAAAAATCTCCCACTTGTTGTTTTCTTTCCACAGGGGGCCACAGGAGAGCTTAGTCATTTTTCCAGCCCTGAAACACCCATTGTTTCTCTACACCAAGAGAACTTCTCAGAGCTCACAGATTTTGTCAATGCAACTGTAGTATTCTTCAAAGTGTCCACCTTTACCAGCAACACCCTTTTGTCTTCTATCATATCCCTCAGAAAGTGATACTGAACATCAATCTGCTTTGTCTTTGAATGATAAGCAGGGTTCTTTGCCAAGAAAATTTCACATTGGCTATCATAGTCTATCCTTATAGCTCCCTGTACTAACCCCATACTTGAACACAATCTCTGCAACCAAACTGCTTCCTTGCTTGCATGAGTGGCTTCCATGTATTCTGCCTCTGTAGTTGATAGTGCCACTATAGGTTGTTTCTTACTCATCCAACTGACTGCACCTCCAAATAGGTTAAACACATACCCACTTGTAGATCTTCTCTGATCCAGATCTCCAGCCCTTTCTGCATCAACAAAGCCATGAATATCCAATACTCTATCCAATCCTGGTCTTCCTTGGTAGCATAAACCATAATCACTAGTGCCACGCAAATACCTGAAAACTCGCTTCATTGCTGTCCAGTGCTCCTTCCCTGGTTTTGACATAAACCTGCTCAATACTCCCACTGCATGTGCAATGTCTGGTCTAGTACAGACCATGCCATACATCAAGCTACCGACTGCACTTGCATATGGAACACGGGACATGTCCTCTTCCTCTTCTTGTGTCTTGGGACACTGTTCAGCAGATAACCTCACACCTAAAGGAATAGGAACCTTCACCGGTTTACTATCCTGCATATTAAACCTCTGCAATATTGTCTCGACATACTTCCTCTGGTTTAACCAGAGCTTCCTCTTTGCCCGATCTCTTTTAATTCCATGCCCAAAATATAGTTTGTAGCACCGAGATCTTTCATGTCGAATTTGGAGGACAATTGGGTCTTCAAATCCTGGATAATTTTTTTTATCTATCCAACACAAACAAACAAATCATCCAACATACCAA
>APFE030129674.1:0-10380 GCA_000404065.3 Pinus taeda
TAAACCCCACGTCCAGGGTCTTATTGCTCATCGCAAGTAGCAAGTGTTTGCAGGCGAAAGGTCTTGTTAACACAACAAAACACTGCGATTGCAATATCGGTGGACCTGACAGGAACTTAAATTGTTACATATAAAATATTGCGTCTTGGGTCTTATCGCTCATCAGAATTGGCAAAGAACCAGTGGTAGTATTTAGTGGGACTTGTGTTTCCCTATAATACGCGATTTCAATATCGCATCACAACGCAATCTGTCAGGGGCCGATTTTCCGTAATACATGTCCATCTGCTATTTTCGATTACGATTAGATCACATTGCAACCTGTCTACGTCAGGGTCGATTCTTTAACCGAACCACTTACCATCGCGATATGTGATATGCGAGGGCCAATGATGTGTTGCCACTTGGCACCTCCTCATTTGCTGAAGACCTTGCCACATCATCCCAATCCTACCATGTAGATAAGTCAAACTTGAAATTTGACTTGCTCTAACTTTTGCATACGAACTCAGATTTGAGTATTGTTCTCACCGTTGAATTCAAAATGATGAGCTCTTCAATATGAAGATGAGTTTGACAAGATTCTAACACTTTGATTTTTGAGCATAAACATGAGAAACTGATCACTTATTCTAGGAGGTATTGTTCCAAACATCACTTGATTCAAAGGAATAAAAACATAGTGGAAAATATTATAAAATGGTATTTAAAATTAGACTCCCATAGAATAGGAGCATAATTTTGAATTGGTAGTTGCTAGTCAGATGGGTAATTCCATTTCATGAGGGGAAATGTGGCTGAGGAAATAATAACATCTAACAAATAGGAAAACATACAAAAAATATAATTGAACCCAGGGGGAGATGACACTGACAACTTCACTGAATATGCGATATTTTGTGATAACAAGTTAGCCCAGTTTAGGCATTTCCCCTCTGTTAGTGTCAGTCTTTACAGCCTTCCTCCAGTGATCAAATGTGCTCTTACATAGTGATTTTGAAGTGTCAAGGTCAAATTTTGTCATTTCAGTGAGTCTCAAAGCAAAATTTGGTCACTAGCCATTAGGTCAGGTTGCCAAGTCAGTCTATGCACTATCCAGCTGAGTCTATCATCAGTTCATTAGGGTTTTCATTATTCATTTCAATTGTCTAATGTGTGTCATTTGATACCTTTGATCATGCCTTCAGTGCGCGCCCAGGCCAAGGTATTTTCCCTCTCTAGGGTTTTGAGGCAGTTTCTCTTGGGCAGACAAATCATCGGCAAAACTTGTTTCCTGATGTTCATACACCTTCCCCTATCCTTAATGTACCTTATCAAACACTTCCCAACACTCAGATCCCCCAAATTCCTCATTTTTGCACAAACCCTAGTTTCTAGCTACAACTTGGCAATTTTCTAGGTTGGGCCTGTGTTTCGCCCTTTTGGACCCTTCCGCTCACTCAATCTTTGAGATTCCACTTTCTCCTGATTCCTAACATCCCTCCCCACTCCCAAAAATTTCCCCAAGAATTTAGAAGCCCCCTATCCCCTTCATTTCGTTTCATTTCGACCAAAACCCTTGTTCCACACATCGGGACAAGTTTCACTCAAAAGCTGTTTCAGAGCAGTCAGAGATGAATTTTGGAAAACTGAGAGACATTTTTGTCCACAACATGCCAAGGAAGAAAAACCTCTTTCACTTTTTACACAGGTGTCATTATTTGAGAGAAATGTCAAGAATACCGTTGCCTTGGGAGAATCAAAGACACCTCTGAAGTGACCTTGGAAAAATCAAGTTTTCTCCTAGCTTGGTTGGCCAAATGATTTTCTTGATGGCTAAAATGATAACTAGACACAAAGATCTTTCTAATGAGCTATCATGAGCTCAATTTGGGGTTGAGGAAGGCATTAAAAAGTTGACTGCAACAGAACTCTTCTTTCAGGCAGCCTCATTTGGCACTTTTTGACCAGTCTTGGGAGATTTGATTTTTAACAGGTCAAATCAACTCCAGATTGAGAAATTCCACTTGGGATGGAAAGTAGACAGACCAATATTTCCAATGAGCCATCTTGCACCTGATTTGGACCAGTGGAACCCACTCAAAAGTTGCAGCAAAGGGGCGCGACCTAAACTATAAGGGGCGCGACCGTGTGCGCCAGCTTTGCCAGAATTGACAAAAGTGACCTTGGGAGAAATGGTTTTTGAGGGGGAAAAACAACTCCAAATTCAGAAATTCTACTTGGGATGGAAATTAGACAAACCAAGCTTTCCAATGAGCCATCTTGCACCTGATTTGGACCAGTGGAACCCACTAAAAAGTTGCAGCAAAGGGGCGCGACCTAAACTACAGGGGGCGCAACTGTGTGCGCCAGCTTTACCATAATTGACCTTTTTTGTCAAAAAACACTGTTTTGACTATGGTTGACCATTTTTACTTGTAGATGATGGATAAATGTAATATTTTCATGGCACTTTGATAGATTTTATCTCTCTTTACCCTTCTAGAAGCTTCCTTGATGTAAAAAGTGAATAATTAATGCATGAATCAGTTAGCTAAGTAATAGAGGCAAGTTGTTGGACTGCCTATTATCTAGTGCTTAATTTAGAATTAGTTCAAACTGCTCCTAGGAAGCTGAGCTCGACCCCTAGAGGTGGGGAAAGAGTTAGATGGCCTATATTATGCTCTCTCTTTCTCATTTTCATGGTTGGACTCTTGTGGGAGAAAGCTTTATTGTATATTGTACATTTATCTCTGCAATTTAAAGAAAAGGAAGGCCAGGATTTTGCAGACATCATTGTGGATTCTTTTGGATTTTTGTGTTGATGGTGTGTTCTCTACATGTTCTTGTAAGTTTGTTTATGTATTCCACATCTCTCTTTTGCTTCTATTTGGACAGATGAAGTGATAAAGTTTGAAATCATGCTTTGACATGCTCAGCTTTTTAGTTTGTTCAAAATTTATGTTTTCTACTGTTTAGAGAGGACTCAAATGGTTGTTTGCCCTCTTTAGCTCCTTCTCTATCATCCCTGATCATCCATCTCAGATTAAGGCATCAGCGCTCACTCCTACCTTGCCCCAAAGATCCCCCTGCAAAAACTGTGCTCAATCCCCGCACCCTGAATTGCACTCCCTCCAATTGCCACCAAAAAACCAAAAATCTTTAAATCAACCCCCCTTATCAATTTACTAGCCTAATCTTTGATCCTAATTGGTCAGCTTATCATATTGAAAGATCTACCGAATCTAACCCGAGAGAGCCTTCTCATACCTCGTACGGCTAGCTACGAGGAGAAATGGTTTGATGTAGCCTTGAGAGTTTGTCTATCTCAGCCTAGGTGAATTCCAAGCGCTAACACCCTCATCCAAAATGCCATGGATTATTGGGATCCATTTAATTTTACAATGCTTAGGACCTTGTTCCCCACATAGTCTGCTTTGAATTTTAATAACAAATCTAAAAAACTTCTTTAAAATAGCTATTGGATAGTCCTTTTTTCCTTTAAGCTTGAAACCTTATGCTTATTCTCTCAACCATTCTTCAATTACTATATCATAATTCTCTTGATATTTCATCAATACAGTACTTCGAAAATTATGAAGAAACTCAAAATTATATATAGCTGATAACACTTCAAATTTCCAGGAGGTTATCACACTTTCTTGATGGTTAGATATTGTTCGGGTTTTAATATCAACACGAGAGAGAATCCACAAAATCATGTCATAATACGAAACATTCTGGCCCTAGTTGCTACTTTATGTAACTTTGTTTCTCTGATTGTTTCAAACAGTTTGTTCTTTCTTTCAGTAGCTCTTGGAATTTTTAACCATTCCCTTTGCTCAAAGAATTCAAATATCTCACGTCAGGTCATCGTACCTACTTTTTGTGTCTTGTTGGTTGTATCTGACATGATTAATGCATTGAAGTTCACTTTTTGTGTTGGTCCAACATCCATTCTCTTACGTTTTTCTTTAATATTATATATTTGTTGCTGTGTTGCTACATATTTTCCCTTTTTTCCTATTGTATAACCTGTAAATAGTAATAGAGGATATATAACTTTTTCTTATTTAAAATTTTAAATTGAATTCAAAGACTGCTAAAAGAAATAAAGTTATGATTACACATAATTTTTTGAAACTCGTGTTGTGTTTCCTTAATTCAGTGGTTCTTGCAACAGGACTTAAGAAACGAGAATGCAACCATAACACCCTAAAATCTTAAATTTGCAATTGGATATTTTGTGTTTTTTGGCATTTTAAGAGATGTAAACATTAACAAATAAAATATAAGTTTTGATAACTCAAATTTTGGAATTGAATTCAACAACTTGCAACAAAAAAATAACATTATGCTTACACAAAAAAAATTTGAAACTGGTACTGTGTTGCCTCAATTCTATTCTTCTTTGAACAAGAGTTAAAATAACAACAAATACCTATCTAGGGTTGGGAGACTAACACTTAAAAAATTAGTATTGGAGGCTACCCTGGTATACTGGATGGCCCTAGCTTGCATCCTTAGAGGTATCCTCACCAAGATACAAGCCTCTTGTAGCATGTTTTTATGGAAAGGAAATAAACCAGGCAGAATCTTTGCATGGGCCAAATGGGATGCTCTGAGGCTGGGGAATTAAAAAGCTGGAAGACTTCTCCTCAGTGCTAGCAACAAAGATAGGCTGGTAGATCATCACCTCAAACAATCTGTGGACAAAGGCGACCGTTTCCAAATACATCGCCCCTTTAATCATACAGGACTGGCTCTGACAACCTAGAAGATCCACAGCAGGGATATCATTAATCTGGAAGGCAGTCCTTCAATCCATGGAGACCATCAAATCAGGCCTAATCTGGAGAATACGTGATGGCACTGTAGTAATAATTGGGGAGGATCCGTGGATAGGGTGTGGAAATGCATACAGACTACCGCCTGAGCTAAAGGAACACCTCAAGGAAGTGGGTATTACTCACATTAGCCAAATCACCAACTCTGAGCACACCACGATTTTTCAACAAGCCTGGAAGACATCCCAAAGTCTGCTCATCCCTAGGAAATGGGAACAGACCTGGAACAGCTACACAACAGCTCTAACTGAACCCCAAGTGAGAATATGAGGAGTTGATGAATTAATTTGGGCCCATGCGAAGTCTGGGAAGTACTCACCCAAGGAGGGCTATCTGATTCATGCTGACAAATATAAGCCCCAAGAGCTCGAGGCATGGTGGCACCTTTTATGGAAGTTAAAGGGCCCTCCCAGAACTTGTTTTCTCATGTGGTCAATACTCAAAAACAAAATTCCAATTGGGGACAACCTTCTCAAGAGAGCTTAGCATGGGTCATTATGGTGTTGCCTATGCAAAAGTGAAAATGAATCTGCGGACCACCTTTTCTTGACATGCCAAGCTGCAATTGACCTTTGGAGCCTTATCTCTATGTCCCTACCTTCCCCTCACGGATGGTAGGGGACTACCCTGCATGAGGATTTGACGATCTAGTGGACTAATGCCACCCCTCCGAAGGCTAGGAATCTTCCCCTTCTCATCTGTTGGGCTCTCTAGATAGCTCGCAATAACCTTTATTTTCAGAACATCTCGCCCCACTGGCCTTCTATATCAACTTGAATTTTACATGATTACAAAATTATCCTTGAAGACATAGTCATCCATCAGCCCAGAAATATCGTTCCTAAATCCATAAACCGTTAGTTACCCTAGGCTTATTTTGATGGCTCTGCCCAAGAGCAGGGCTGTGGGGGAGGGGCTTTATTGTTCTTATCAGACTCCCATTATTTTCAATTACAAATGGGCTTGGGAAGAGGCACCAAAAACTTTGCAGAACTATCCTCAGCCAAATTCCTGATTCAATTTGCACTGGAAAAACACTATAGAGCTCTTTGGTTATTTGGTGACTCAAAAATAATCCATGACTGGCTAAACAAAAAATCAGCATGTTCAGTTTATTCTTTGAGACAGATTCTGGATGAGGCCCTTTGACTCGTCACTTTTTTTTACTCCTTTTTATGCTCTCATATTTTTAGGGAACGAAATTCAGCTGTTGACTCTCTATCCAAAGAAGCTGCGGACAGGCCTCTCAATATTTGGCTGATCTGGGAACAAAGGGACGGGCACCATTTTCAATTTTACCATAGGCCATATATAGATGTCCTTCTTTAAAGGGCTGAACTAAAACATGCTCTTTATTATAAGTTATCAAATTGTAAATATTTTCTTTTGCTCCAAAGTAACAGACTTATTACAGACTCGTACTCTTTGAGAAGAGAAATTTTGATTAAAATTTTTGGCTGATCTAGCAATTGTGCCTCCCTACATGGATCAAGGCACCTGCTAATCTTTTTTGGCATTATATGAAGTATTGACCAGTATTTATGCTTACCTTACAGGATATGCAAGCTGCATATACGTCATGTAATTTTCCCTTTTCAATGAAAATTATGATTTTTCCCAGGGGAAAAAAAAAAGAGTTAAAATAACAACATGCAGGAAAATGACCATAAAATATTAAATTTGTCACTAAAGAGTTTCCTTTTTTTTTAGTATTTTATAACCTGTAAGTGTGAATACAACATAATAAGTTTGGCTAATTCAAAATTTGAAATTCCACTCATGAATCTCTAAAAAAAATGAGATTACGCTTACAAAGAGGTTTTTGAAATTTTCTTTGAACAATACTCCAAAAAAGAGAATGTAGGAACAATAGCCTAAAATATTAAAATCATGTTTAGAAAAATGCAAAAATCACAAATGAGCATTTGCATTAATTCCCTGTAAACAATCCAACTTTTTTTGTTTTTGGGAATAAAAAATAATTTAAAAAATTATTATTGATTAAAAAGTGCATGGCACACAAATCAACAAAAATAGTATTTTATTCACATGATCAAACAAATGGTAGGTCGGGTTGTCAGTCAGTCGAGTGTTTTGTTGAAAATGCAACAAGATGATGGAGCTTAGTGAAAAGAAGTCGCCTTCACTAAGTGGGCCTGTAGGCTATTTTTGGCGCAAAGTCTATTTTTAGACTATGTCTATTTTTAGACATATGGATCATGGTCTATGATTTGCAGGATGCTATTTGTGGATGATTGGTCATGTTGGTAAAAATAGATGGACCTCTATTTTTAGACATATGGGCGGAGTCTATTTTTACACTGCAGGCTAAAAATAAAACAGTCGAATATTATTAGCTCTTAATAATATTTGGACTGTAAACATTATCTTATTCTCTTGGAGCACTTCAGTTCGAGCTACGGATGTGGCACATGCAACTTCCAGAAGGAAATACGTGTTTCTTATGGGTTACTTGAGCTATTGCATGGAGGAATTCAGTTAGAACTTCAGTGATTGAGTTCTGTGGAGTTGAATGAGGAGTTGATGGAGTTGTGTTCAGTTTGACTTAGTTGAACTAGTTGTATTTAGTCTAACTAACAAATACACTAGTGATGAGTGATGTGAATAGTTATTAATTAATTCACTAATTATTAACTCATAAATAATGAGGAAAACATCAGTTAACTCAGTGCATGGACAGTTCAGTGGAGACAAGTGTTAGAGATGAGTGAAAGGGCAAGACATCTGTCAGTTGTGACTATAGTTGTGCATGTGATTTGCACAATCAGTGGGGTTGAGTTGCCAATGAGGATTTAGTGTTATACAAGGGAAATATGAGTTTGGTTCATCCATTCAGTAGTATTCTCATGCAAGATTACGTAGTGGAGGCAAGCAAGCAGTGGAGGAGATTTGAGCCAGTGATTGATTCAGATCTGAGCTAGTTTGTGTGTAACAGGTGGAGATAGTAATGAGTACTTGTGAGGAGTATTGTACTATGTATTGTTACATGCTCTCAATCAATATAATATACAGATAGTTGGGGGTTTTCAGCTGTATGCTTTCCCCGTGATATACTGTATTGATATGTGTGATTGATGCTTCAATGTGCGCATGCGATTGTTTCTTAATTCTGCAAAATTGATGATCAACGTAGAGGAGGTTATGTATTATGCATGATTCCACAAATAGTGTATAATCAAGATAATCTCTGTGAATAAGTGTCATATTATTCAAAATTTATACATGGTATCAAAGCTAGCTGATTTGTAGAAAAATTCTACAAAATTCTACACAGTATCGGAGCTGGTTGATTTGTAGAAAAAGTTCTACAAGATATCAAAGCGAGGACTGATCATCGGATCTATTATTCAGAAAGTGTTTACATTTTATTTCTTCAGGCAGAGTCTGTAATCGAGCCAGGTAGCTTCTGGATCCATCCTTATTTTAGAAGGTGAGATATCTGGTGAATACCCATACAATCGATCTCTATACGAGAAATACTTTGTTCTCGTGAATTTTAGATCTGAAGCGGTTGAGTTTTGAGCTGGTGGAATTCGAATTTGCACCAATGTTTTCTTGGTGTCAAAGTTGAAATTTCTTTCAACGGATTGCGGTTGGAGTATGCCCTTGAGGGAATCTCAAACTATATTGCATGGAAGTACAAGATGGAGGTGGTGTTAGATGATAATGGGTTGAATGATTTCATAGATGCAGATGTCCCAAAACCTACTGATGCTGCTCAAGTCAGGGATTGGCAAAAGAAGACAACAAAGTGTCGAAGGATTCTGTTGGAGGGCATGAGGGATCACATTGTGTCCAGCCTCCATGGAAAGGCTTCTCCATACTTGATGTGGAAAGCATTGACAGATCTATTCCAAAGCAAGAGCAACCAGAGGAAGTTGGCGCTCAAGGATAAACTCATAAACATAAAGTGTGAGAAAGGCAACAGTATGCCCAAGTATCTCACGAAGTTCACCCAATGTCGGGATGAGCTGGGAAGTGTGGGGGTGACTGTCGATGATGAGGACTTGGTGAGCTTGGCTCTCCTTGGTCTTCTAAAGAGTTGGCATTCCTATCAGGACTCTGTCAATGGTCGGGAGAAATTTCCAGGATGGGAGAGACTTTGGTCGAATCTTGTGCAAGAGGAGATCAGGCAGAATACTAGGGACGGATCTTCATCAAACGCATCTGATGAAGAAAATTGCACTTTGGTTGCAAAAGAAAAGAAGGGGAAGAACAAGAAAGCTTCTCATTCTGGTGCGAAAGGCAAGAAGCAGGACATGTCCAAGGTGAAGTGCTTTCACTGTCACCACCACGGACATTATGCCACAAATTGTCTGCAGAAGAAGAAAAATAAGGACGCTGCTAGATCTGCAGCGGGAGAGGCCTTAGCCTCACAGTTTGAGCTCGATTTTCCGCTGATCGCATGCTTGGTATCAAGTTTGATGGGATCGGTATGGTTCTTGGACAATGGTGCGTCTTTTCACATGACAGGAGATCGAGATTTGTTTTCTGATCTGGATGAGAAAGATCTTGGAGTGCACATCGAGATGGGCGATGATGGTAGATACAGTGCGACCGGTATCAGTACCATTTTCTTTGAGAGGGAGTCGAGTAAACCCTTCGTATTGAAGGAAGTGATGCATGTCCCAGGATTGAAGAAGAATCTTATCTCTATGGCAATGTTAGAAGACAAGGGATATGATGTTGTTTACAGCGAGGGAAAGGCTTTCCTGCGCAGTAAGACAACTGGAGAAACCCGGAAGATAGGGGTTCGAGTCAATAACCTTTATCAGTTGCATGTAGATGGCTACTTAGCAATGGCATGCAAGGCAGAAGGAGTGGAGCTGGGATGATGGTGAGCTGTGGCACCAGAGATTGGGCTACCTTCACCATGGAGCTTTGAAGATACTCCAGCAGTTTTTACTGGGCTTCCTAAAGGCACTCTTGCGTAGTCAAATCCGTGCAAGGGGTGTATTTTGGGAAAATTTGTGAAAGCCACCTTTCACGAGAAGGATAGTCACGCCATGAAGATCCTTGAGATAATTCACACAGGTGTGTGGACCTTTCTTAGTTGCTTCGATAGCAAAGCACGGGTACTATGTGATCTTTGTTTATGATTTCTCCTGAAAGTGCTGGGTCTTCTTCATGCAGAAGAAGAGCGAGACATACTCAAAGTTCTGTGAGTTCAAAGCAATGGTCGAGAAGGAATTGTGGAAGAAGGTGAAGGCTCTTAGGAGCGACAATGGTGGTGAATTCATCTTTGGCGAGTTCAAGGACTTCTGCAGTGCAGAAGGGATTCGAAGAGAGCTCATAGCTCCCCATAACCCACAACAGATTGGAGTTGCTGAGTGGAAGAACAGAACGATCGTGGGTGTTGCACGGGCGATGTTGCATGATCAAGGCCTACCCCTTCACTTGTGGGTGGAGGTATGCAATACTGTAGTATATGTGCAGAACCGTTGTCCTCACAGGATACTTGGCATGAGTACACCCGAGGAGGCTTATTCTGGTAAGAGGCCTGATATTTCCCATTTGAGGATTTTTGGTTCTC
>APFE030129676.1:2605-30394 GCA_000404065.3 Pinus taeda
CAGCTGTATGCTTTCCCCATTACATACTGTGTTGATATGTGTGATTGATGTTTCAATGTGCGCATGCGATTATTTTTTAATTCCGTAAATTGATGATCAATGGTAGAGGAGGTTATGTATTATGCATGCATTCCACAAATAGTGTATAATCAGGATAATCTCTGTGAATAAGTGTTATATTATTCAAGATTTCTACATGGTATCGGAGCGAGTTGATCATCAGATCTATTATTCAGAAAGTTGCTACAACTCCTACCACTGGTCCCAGACCAGTATTGTACTGACTCAAAGTCAGTCTTAGAGTATGTACCACTAGTCCTATACCAATCCTCAATAGACTCGAAGTTAGTGTCATAGTGGGTACAACTCCTACGACTGATCCCATACCAATATCATTGATCCCAGATCAATGAAGGTCATCCTAGCATAGGGAGTACGGTAGATACAATGATGCGCCCATCGGTACTACTATGGTCCCTATCCTCATTTCCCTGCTCATTGATCAGATGAGAGGTACTTCCCATGAGTCCCAAATTGCATGGGTAGGATGCCTCGACAGGAGAACTTAATCAATCATGTCCTCATAGGAGAACTAATCATCCTGCTACACAGTCGCCATGGAGGACACATCATCCAGGCCTCACAGGAGAGCCAATCATCTTGCTATGTAATCGTCATGGAGAACACATCATCCAGTCCTCACAGGAGAACTAATCATCCTGCGACATAATAGTCATGGAGAACACATCATCCAGACCTCACAGGAGAACTAATCATCCTGCTACATAGTTACCATGGGAGAACTAATCATCCCGGCCCACAGGAGAACTAATCATCCTATACATAGCGCACCATTAGGGGAGGGTGAGTTGCCTTATGGTCGTATATTGCTCTAGTAAGTACCCCAAGCCCCCCAAAGCTCCCAGAGTTCAATGCATGCAACATGCAAGACCCTTATAAGAAGGCCTCTCAACGACTCCAAGTCGTTCGGGAAAGTCACAGATTTGACCTTTCCCTAGCGCTTTGACAAAATGTCTGTGACTTGTATATCAGTCTCAATGCAATGGAGCCTCCTTGCTCATCAACTTACCAAATCCCAGATAAGGCAGTATCTGATGTCTATCTATTAGAGCAATCATTGAATACGAGATTCCTCAATAATCGAATCCAACCTCTGGTTGTCACAAAGAATCATAGTGGTATTCATGATGTGTGCTCACTGAAGAGTTTCCACAACTAGGCAACTTCATACGAAGTCATACTTGTAGTTATGTATCCGGTCTCAGCAGTACTTATAACAATAGATTTCCACTTCCTGCTCATCCATGATATCGAAGTAGAATCCAAAGAGAACCATCACTGAGAAGTGCTCTAGTGATCCTCCACACTACCTGCCCAGTTAACATTCGAATAATCATGCAGTTTTCATATTTCCGGCAGTGTATCTCAATCCATGAGATATTGTGCCCTAAAGATATCTTAGAGGATTCTTGACACCAATCCAGTGAGGCTCAACCAAATATGAGCTCACCATGCTAACTGCAAAACATATGTCCGACGGAAGCTGACCAAGAACATCAATGTGATTGAGTTAATGAAACTCAGAGGCGTTTCCCAAATTTGGTCCGACATTACTACCATATAACTTTTGAAAGTTAATATCCTTGAGGTAGTCACAGGCCTGCAGTTTATCATTCCACATTCAAAATCCAACTCCCTCTTACTTTTGCAAATGAGAGGGTCTGCACCTGTCAGAAATAGGTCGTCCTTATGAGGTGCTAGTATGAGAGGTCTATCATCCACAACCTTCGGGTAATGGTTTGGATCGGTTTCACTCCTAGTGAATATTAGCTTCATCAAACAACTATCAATCCTCTCATACTGTGCCCAGGGTGTTTTTCTTCAAGCCATAGAGGGCTTTCTTCCACTTGTATACATGAGATTCCCATTCATGAATTTCAAATTCCATGGGTTGTTCCAAACCTATGGACCTGTTACATTAGGGGAATGGTCCCCTTGTAAGATTTTCCTTCGGTACATCTCAGACATGTACCTTCATGCTCTTTTGAATTCAGGCATCCTAGTCATCATCTGACTCACAGACCTCCGGTGCTGAGTCAATGGACATGGTACCCAGTGGACTTGATACAACCCTGAACTATAAAACATATTTGAAAAATCTATTTTCAAACACGTAACTTTCCATCAACGAGTGCTACCCTGAAACCTTAAACTTCCATTTCTGAGATGGACACCAGGTTCTTCTTGCGATTAGGTACATAAAAGAGATTCTGGGGTTCCTTGCTTTCTTTGAAGAATTGACTATTTCCTTGATGACCTGCATTACTTATCATTCCTCTGATCATTGAAGATGTCCCTGGAATGATTGTTATCTTCATAAAGAGACGTGTCTCTGCTATTCAGACACTCCTTTGCATGATGGCCTAACTTATTGCAACCAAGGCATCTACCTTTCCTTCCACCCTTAGATCTGAACTTCCCAATGAAGTGATCTTCCACTGTGCCATTTTGATAATATTCTCTGCTTCCACTTCACCCTTAGTGAACTTAGAAGAGAGATGTGGAACTCATTGATCCTTTTGTCTTGTTCCTATTGTCTTTGGTGATTGTTATTTCACTCTTGCTTGGGCATTGTCTTCACCTTAGCTCTGATACCATGTTAATTTTAGGTATGTTCTATGCTAGAGCAATTTATTTCAATTTTCACAGTTAGCTCATTACCTTTTCCAGATTAGCAATCACATCAACATTAAAGTAAACTGCAGATAGAACATAAATATAAATTGCAAAAGACAAGCCAAGACAAGAGGACACAAGATGTGGTGCTAGCCAGGGATAAGCCCCACAATGTGGGAAACCCTTGATCAATTCTTCTTTTATGTTCTTCAAAGTTCTTCAGAGAAAGAGAGAGATAGAGATAGTACATTTACAATAGAAGTCAACACTTTGACTTATCCAGATAAGAGCATAGATCATCTCTAAGAAGATGATACATGAGATCAGTTGAAGACATGCCGCTTCAACTGATTCTCCAAGGTGACTCCTTCACCTATCGTTGTGCTACATTTCATCATCATGTTGCACCTCACCGCGCTACACCATGCTACACCCATCATCATTGTACTACATTATGTGCCATTGCTGCACCATGTTGCCTTCCCGGTAGTTCCGGCTATTCCCTGCAGTTCTGACAATTCTGGCTGTTCTCGACAGTAACTACAGTTCCGTCAGTTCCTGCAGTTCCGGCTTTTCCCGCAGTTTCGACTTTTCCTTAGGATCTCTCCTCCTACTAAAACCCAAAGACAAGTAGAGAGAGGAAGAGATCCAAGTGTGTGTAGAAATGACTTGAAGTCCTCTTCTATTTATACTAAAACGTAGAGGTTGAATAGACATCACTGTTGGGCTTCTGAGCCTACATAAGTTGCTGGCCGACTTAACAATTTGTCCATAACATAAATAAACTCATAACTTCATAAATACTTATTGGAATCGGATGATCTTTAGATCAATCCTACACCTCTCAATGAGAGGGATCCAATAAAAATATTAGCTGTCATAAATAATATGACCCACATGGAGTTTGGCCCTAGTTGCCAATTTTGACAGTTTTGGAGTGCGTTGTTGTAGGGCCTTTAAATATTTTTTTTTTACCTTCTCATGCATAATGTATCTGCTAAACTTAGCTTTCCCTCATATTGTTTAATTCAATCTCAACTTTGATACGAATATGATGGAAAGATAGAGAGAAGGAAACAAATATGCACACAAAATAATACTTTTATTAATAAAAAATTTCCCACATACACATTCACTGAGTTGCGGCTCTTGGCTTTTATGGCCTCATACATTCACACAATGACCCAACCACAAATATATAGAACCCTAACTTACTAATTATGGAATCATGGTATTTCTAACTGACTTGTCTCAGCTGTGGCTAACGGCTACATGCAAACTGACACTAAATTAGACTTTTCTAAATATGCACTGAACTCAAACTAACTCAAATTAATTCACACTCTTAATATAGGTTGCACTCCATGCATGAGTAATTTACTATTTCCAACACAAATGTAGAAGAGTGATGCAAATAAAGTGTTATTGAAATGACAAAAAGGATTGTGTTTTCTTGGACTTCTACAATTACAAGACATGCACAACATACTTATGAGATACAAGCTTCAGAAGTTGGGTAAAATTGATGAATTTATAATTGAAGGAATTTAAAGGCCTTGTGCTTATCTAGCAGCCATGGGATAGGGTCGATAGGTTCATTCCTAGGCCATAACGAATAGTTTAGGGTCACTGACCATGGTACTGACTTGCTTTACTGATGTTTATACAAAATGAGCTAGCATAGAAGATGCACATCAGTTGTTTGATGGATTGTCTAACATAGATGTTATCTCATGGGATGTGATGATTACAAGATATGGAAAGCATGGTATTGTTAAGGAAGCATCACAACTTCCTAAAAATATGTAGTAGGCAAACATAAAACCAAACCATATCACCTTCATTGGTGTTTTAAATGCTTGCAACCATGCCGACTAAGTAGATGAAGGTCAACATTACTTTGAATCCTTAGTAGAGATCATGGTATTGCACCAGTAGCAGAGGACTTTCCAATCATCCTTGACATTCTTGGTTGTGTTGGGAAAGAAAATGAAACACATGTATTCATCAACCAAATGCCTATGTAATCCACAATAGAAATGTGAGGGCTCTGGTGCTGAGTGCTTGTAAGGCCTATCTCAACATGGATCTTGCAATATAATTTTCAAAACAACATGTGTTATTGGGTTGAAGCCACTGAATGGATGTGCATATGTTGTAGTGGTAAACTTTGATGCAACACACCAGACGAGTGGATTATGCAGCAAAGATAAGAAAAGTGGTGAAAGATGGAGCCAATGAAAAGGAGCTTGATGCAACTAGATTGTGATCAAGAAAGGTACAGGTATTCCTCGACCATAAAGAAGAAGAAGAAGAAGAAATTTTAACGTCCATGAGGCTAAATATGGCCTATGGGACAAAATTCATGGATATCTGATTTCTACATTTAACCCTTTTCATGTGCAATGTGGCAATGAGTGCTCCCAATTTCTCAACAGTACCCTCACTGAATAAATTATCCCAAGAGCTAGCAGTCAAGATATTTACATAACTGTCCTTGCTATCTTTGAAGGCCTCACTTTCTATATTGAAATGTTTTCTTGTTTCCACTTTATTGGCAATGCAAAAAATGCACTCTTTCTCCCCAAACTTCTTTTAGTCTTTTCCAACGTCTTGTTTCACAACGAAGTTGAACGAGCAATAAGATTTGTGGCTCTACATGAGATATTGGTTCCTTTGTACATTGTTTGATGATGATTACGAGTGAGATTAAACTCTTTAATATAGTAATTTCTCTTTATCCCTAACTCATTATTGTGAAAAAATCTAAATAGAAATCACACTGTAGTGATTAATGCTATTTCTTCTACTTATTATCACATAAACAAGTTATTCACAATGTTCCTATAACAAATATCGAAATATATTCTACTGCAGCCTTCATAATTAAAACATTGCAGAAAGTAAATGTAAGGAAAAATACTATCACAAAGACAATCACAATGACACATTTATTTTTGGACAATCGTCCCAAGAAAAACCCAATGTGGAAAAATTGGTGCAACAGATGAGGGTTTTATTATTCTTCAGCAAATTCTCATGTACAAATTACAACCAGCAAAACAAGAATGAGAAATTTTACAGACGCTTCCTAACAAATTTATGACCTAGGTGAAGCGCTTCCTCTTCCCTGAAATCTTTCTGCATCCCTCTGCGTCTAACTTCTCACATTGGCCTAATGTCAAGCTGACCACACAGGCTCTAAGTCGTTCTGCCTCTTTCTACGTCACCTTGTTCCTGCTCTGCTTCTTGCTACCTTGCACTCTCTGAAGATGTTGATGCTCTCTCTTCCTTTCTCAACTGCAATTGTCCATCTAATTCAATTTTCTCTTACCGAACTTTAACCAGTGAGAAAATCGATCCTACTCGGGTAATTGAGTATCTGCCTCTTCTATGTTCTCCAAGTGCCCATCAAGCCTCCTCTTATAATCCTCTCATTGATCAATCAATGGCCCAGATTAGATTCTAATCAATGGCTAGGATCATTTGACTTGATCTCTACATTCTTCTAGAAGTTTTCACCCATAATTTAGATTAATACCCATTAATTATTTTAATTTCCTAAGTTTAGACGTAGGGTCCCATTAAAAGTAATTAATTATTTAAATAAAATTGTCTCTTGGTGGAATTTCCCAAAATTTTTTTATGGGTATTGGAGAATGCACGTGTCTAAGCCTCAAAATTTGATGCCTAGAGCACATCTGATACTACCTCAAATCAACACTCCCTCTTAGCGAGGAATGTGCTCTAGCAATTTACATTGTTGCATACTGCTTTGAATCTGCAACATCGTCCTCTGCGTTACTGATGTCTGACATGCTGTCCACCAACTATTGCATTATTGTTGCAACTGTACTGCTGTTGACCCTGCCATTATCAACACTGCATCCGTACCGCAACTCCCTCTGAATTTCTACATCTGTCTTGTTGTTGGCACTGCCACTGCCAACTATCCCTGCATTGCAAACTACTGCTGCTACTGAAACGAAATTTCTACCATACCCATCTTCTCTCTGAACTGAGTGAACTTAGCTCTTCCGAGAGCCTTTATGAGTATATTGGCTATCTGCTCTCCTATGGGGACATACTGCAGTTGTACTGCTCCATACTGAACACAATCTCTGATAAAGTGACAACGAATATCTATGTGTTTTGACCGATCATGAAATACTAGATTCTCAGAGAGTTTGATACAACTTTGATTATCACAGTAAACCTTGGTCACTTCCATCATTTTTTTGAACAAAATCACAAGCAATTTTCTGAGCCATATAACTTCGCACGTAGTTGTGTTGGCTGCCATATATTCTGCTTCTATTGAGCTCAGAGCTACCGATTTATGCTTCTTGTTGCACCAAGATATCATCCCCGATCCAACACTGAAGCAGTACCCGAAGGTACTTTTTCGGTCTACTAAACTACCTGCCCAATATGCATCTGTGAACCCATTCAATCTAACATCCTCCCCTCGGGAGTATTTCAACCCATATCTGACTGTTCCGTGCACATACCTAAGAATGTACGTAGCTACTACCCAATGCACCCTTTTTGGTTCCACCATGAACTGACTAAGAGTGTTGGCAGAAAATAAAATGTATGGCCTAGTGCTGACCAGATACATGAGCGACCCAATGAGTTTCTTGTACAAGGTGGGATCTACTTCCTTGTCTCTTGATGCATCTATTTTCTTCCAATTGGTGATCATGGGAGTAGCCATGGGTCGACAATCCTGCATTTTAAATCTCTTCAGAATTTCTGTAGCGTATCTTCCTTGTCCAAGAAAGATCTCCCCATTCTTCTGCCAAACTTCCAACCCTAGAAAATAATGCATCAACCCCATGTCCTTCATGTCGAATTCAGCTTCAAGATTCTTCTTGTAATCTTGGATGACTCAGTTAGGAACATGTCATCTACATATAATACCAAAATAAGTGGCTCATTCTCTACCATCAAATAGTATAGATTGGGATCAACATCACTCTTGACAAATCCCAACTGTTGTAAGTAACTATCAATTCGGCCATACCATGCTCTAGGTGCCTACTTGAGCCCATACAAGGCTTTCTTTAATCCACAAACATGAGTTCTCTTCTCATGAGTTTTGAAGCCTTTGGGTTATTCTATATACACCTCCTCTTCTATCACCCCATTCAAAAATGTTGTCTTGACATCCATCTGGTGAATCTCCCATCCCATTTGAGCTGCTAGGGATATAATGGATCTGATAGAGGTGTATCGAGCAACTGGGGTGAAGGTCTCTTCATAGTCTATTCCTTCTTTCTGAGCATACCCCTTTGCCACAAACCTTGCCTTGTACTTCTCTATACTGCCAGTTGCAACATACTTGATATTGTAGATCCATCGTGATCCTACAACTGATCTATCTTCTAGTCTAGGTACTACTTCCCAGACATCATTCATCATGATGGAGTTGTATTCTTCCACCATGGCATCCACCCATACTTGGTGTTGAACAACTTCCTGAAATCTAAAGGGTTCTTCAACCTGAGCTACCATTGCCTGGTATCTATCAAGTTGTCTATACTACCTTTTATCGGTTCTAGGAACTCAACCAAACTCCTTTGTGTCCCTCAGTGTCTGTCGTACTTCTCTACTGGTTCTACCACTGGTGGTGGGAGGCTCAACCAACTCCTCCTCCTGATCTTGTCGTGCCATCTGCTGAGAACTATCTGCATTTCCTCTTTCTAAGGAAATATTGGTATTGGTAACTAAACTCGATCCAAGTGTTTGTCCTCTTGCCTGTCCTCCTTGCTGCCCCTGTTGCTCTTGGACTAATGGATCATCTCTTGGCTGATATTTTGCAGGCATCTCACGCGATTTCCTTAAAGATTTGTCCTGCATGAACTTTGCATCCTCTCTCACTACAATCTTCCTGCTGTTAGGAATGTAGATTCTGTATGCCCCTTGAGGTCTCATTGTATCCTATGAGATATCCCTTTTCTGCAGTCTGATCCAATTTATTGCGATTTTCGTCAGGAATGTGACAATAATCCACACTTCCAAATATTCTGAGATGATCGACTTCTGGTTTCTTCCCTGTGAAGACCCCTTCGGGCATTTTCTTCCCCAATGCTCTATGAGGAGTTCTATTCTGGATATACATTGTTGTGTTGCAAGCTTTTGCCCATAGATACTTAGGTAGTTCCTGATCATACAACATAGCTTTGGTTGCCCAAACAATATATATATATATATATTATTATTTTTTTTTTCTTGCTCCAGATTATATGGATTTGTCCACTCTCTTTTGATGCCCTCCTTTGCGCAGAAATTTGTGAAGTCTTTGTTCGTATATTCTCCACCATTATCTGAACACAATACCTTTATATTTTTCCCTGTCATATTTTAAACAAGAGCTTTAAACTCTCAGAAACGGTCAAATACCTCATCCTTGGTCTTTAAGAAATAGATCTAGGTTTTTCGGGAGTGATCATCGATAAAGGTGACAAAGTATTCGCCATCACTTAGAGCTATTTTGGACATAAGACCACAAATATCTGAGTGTATTAATCCTAATACACATTCTTCTCTATTGTTACTACTGGAAAAAGCTGCTTTAGTGTACTTCCCTAGTACACATCCTCTGCATAAGTCATCATGTTCACTACTAATGACTGGTACTCCTATAATAGTCTCTCTAAGAATCCTCAACGCTCCATGGTGTAAATGCCCCATTTGCATGTACCATAATTCATTTCGCTCCATCTCACCATTATAGTTGCTACCTATAAGTGTCATTGGTGACTCAAGCCGCAATCTATACAACTTGTTGCTTCGAATCCCAATTTGCCTTTTCTTCTTCCAGCTTGGATGCTTGACGTATATTTTTTCCCATGAAGTATACATCGTATCCCTTGTCCTTTAACTGGGACACTGAAATCAAGTTCATTCCATATCCTGGCACATGCAGAACATTGGTGGCTTGGATGTTGGTCCTTACTTCCATCTGAAATGCTATGGTGCCTCTCCCTACTTGAGTACATTTTGTTATGTTTCCCATAATAATTTGGAAGTCCATTTGTTCTTCTTGATAGCTCGAGAAATGTTCTTGTACTCTAGTCATATGAGTTGAAGCTCGCTACCAATGTACCAAACATTTGCTGTCGTTGAATTTGTTAGGCATGCGAATTCTTCATCTAATCTAGTAGATAAATCTAACACACTTTGAGTATCCATATTGTGCCAATTTCTGACGTTAACCTGTCCTAGCAACTGCTGCAGGAAAAACTGCATCCCACCTGAGACAACCCCTCTTGCTGAATCTTCTAATGTGTTGTTCCTTCTACCACTGACAAATTTTGATTGGAAATACTTTCCTCTTTGTCGACTCACTCAAAGAGAGTTTTCCCATGAAATCCAATCCTCTTGGTTTTGAACTGTGCAAGCCCCTTGGAGATTCGAATTACTGCCCCTGCAGGAATTTCGAATTCCCTTCTCCTTTCAACGCTGGGTTTTCCGACTTCTTCTTTATGCTTTCCCTTAGCTCTGATACCATGTGAAATTTCTAAATAGAAATCATATTGTAGTGATTAATATTATTTCTTCTACTTATTATCACAAAAACAAGTTATTCACATTGTTCTTACAACAAATATCGAAATATATTCTACTGCAGCCTTCACAATTAAAACACTGCGGAATGTAAATGTAAGGAAAAATATTGGAACAAATACAATCACAATGACACCATTATTTTTATAGAATCGTCCCCGGAAAAACCCAATGTGGGAAAACCGGTGCAGTAGATGAGGGTTTTATTATTCTTCAGCAAATTCTCATGTAAAAATTACAACCAACAAAACAAGAATGAGAAATTTTACAGATGCTTCCTAAAACATTTCTAGCCCAGGAGTAGTACTTCCTCTTCCCCAGAATCCTTATGTGTCCCTCTGCATCTAACTTCTCACACTGGCCCAGTGTCAAGCTGCCCATGCAGGCTCTACATCACTCTGTACGCTGCCTCTTTCTGCGTCACCCTGCTCCTACCCTACGTCTTGTTGCCTTGCACTCTTTGAAGATGTTGATGCCCTCTCTTCCTTTCTCACTTGCAACTCTCCCATCTGATTCCATTTTCTCTTGCCGAACTTCGACCAGTGAGAAAATTGATCTTACTGGGGTAACTGAGTATCTGCTTCTAGTGTGTTCTCCAAGTGCCCATCAAGCCTCCTCTTATAATCCTCTTGTTGATCAATCAACGACCCATATTAGATTCTAATCAATAGCTAGGATCATTTGAGTTGATCCCAAGCTTCTTCTAGAAGTTTTCACCCAAATTTTAGATTAATACCCATTACTTATTTTATTTTCCTAAGTTTAGACTTAGGGTCCCATTAAAAATAATTATTTATTTTAATAAAACTGTCTCTCGGTGGAATTTCCCAAAATGATTTCTGTGTATTGGAGAATGCATGTGTCTAAGCCTCCTTGCAAATTTTGAGGCGTAGAGCACATCTGATGCTACCTCAAGTCAACAATTATCCCAAGTATGCTTGTGGTACTTATCTATAACAAAAGTCTTTATCTCTTTATTATTTGTAGGGCACATGTTCAAGTGAATGCCCCATCTACTAAACCATTTGCTATTTTTACACACCCAAGTCTTCTTTCTTTTGCACAATATGTTATTGAAGACAAACTTAGGCCATTTTTTTTATTATTAAAGTGCACCCTCAAAGGTTCATGGTGGGTGATAAGTCACAACCTCGAATGAAGGAGATCAAGATGATTTTGAAGGCAAAGAAATGAGACAATGCATGTACATAACACAACCATGTCATACATGATGTGTATGAGTAGAATGAAGGTTTTTTCGGCCAATACAATGAGAAGGTTGCCATTGCACTTAGATTAATTAACACACCTTTGAATACTTTGTATTTGTCTTGAATGTCACTATGGAACAAGAAATTATTGCAGGGTACAATTCTTGTTTCCAATATCTTAAGGGTTATGTAAGCCAACGACTCGCTCACTACCTTTATATCTTGACCATTGAATGAGAATAAAGTGATATCTAATATGTAAAACCATTAAGCCAATCAATGGCTTAGTGCATGGTGTTTAATATTTGCCATGGGCTTGTAGTGACTATTGTGATTATAAATCAAACAAACAATTTGCACAATAGCTTTTCCTTTTTGCATAAGAACTCCCTTTGAATATGAATAAATAACATTTATAGAGTTAGTTTATAAAAATAAGTAGACTAAAGAGTCGATCACTCTAGGACCTACTCTGCCAATGTGGGAAATCAAAACTAACCGGTGCTACTTTTGCCATCATTTACATAGAAAATGGCAACGAACACCTACGGGACATGGATTGAAAACTGAAAAAGCACTAAGAACGACTCGTTGGTATGTATTGCACTGTTAACGATGGATAATCATTAAGTTCCGCACCAAAAAACCACTCCTCCTGGGCATGGGCGAAGAACAGTTATGTATACTCATTCCTGGACATGTAAACTGGGTATCAAATTATGGGAATCACTGTGGTCGGCTCTGGCATGGAATACTAACATCTAAGAATCAACACCAGCAACCAATAACCTATCTGAAAGGGCCGGGGGTGAGGATACAACTCGCTTGCAATAATAGTAGTAGAGGGTATAGTTCATAAAGATCAAATCCATTTCATTGTTTTGATGAGTCATTGGCCATCTGACTGCCTAAAGAAGCATTTTTATGACTTAAACCCAACAACTAAGAAGGTTTCCCAAATTCTATTCCAATCTAAGTTGTTCTTGGTTGTGCCAAAGAGGCAGCTTGAGCGATCAAACAACGATCCCTTTCCCTTTTTTTCCATAACTACTCCTATTTTATGTAATTAATGTAAATTTCAAAAGTTTCATCTCAACCTTCAAGTTACTTTTTGAAATGTTGTTGGTTCATTACACAATCCAAAAGGCAAAACTCTATAAGAAAATGTCTCCCAAGGGCATGTGAATGTAGTTTTGTCTTAATCTTTCGAAGCAATTTGGATTTGGTTGTAACCACTAAAACCATCCAAAATAGAAAAATATGATTTTCCTTCTAATGAATACAAACTTAATAAATGGTAAGCAAAAGTGATCATTTCTAGTAGCTTTATCAAATTCCCTATAGTTTGCATAAATGTGTTATTTACATCGCTTCTTTGGAACCATTGCAAGTAGTGAATCCCACTTAGTAACTAAAATATGGTAGAAAAATCTAGTTTTCAAGAGTTTTCAAAGCTTTTCCTTTACAATATCTTTAAATTCTAGGTTTATTTGTTGTTACGGTTGCCAAATAGGAATTTCTCCATCTTTTATATAAATATGATGCATAGTAATTAATGGATCTATTCTCAGCATGTCCTTATAATCCCAAGCATGTGTTGAAGATTTTTTCTCCAGCAACTTTGACAATTATCACTACTGAAATTAATGTAGTTGATTGTTGGTATTCAATAATTTTCTTGGAAAAAACTATATGGTTTTAATTTTACGATTAACAATTTTTTCAACCAAGTATTCATCTAAATATTGGTATTGGATTTTGTCAATAGGAAACTGTAGAAACAATTATAAAAGTTAAGTGGCTTTGATTTTATGTTTGAACTTGCTTCTTCTTTCTTATTTTCACAACAAGATTCTCTAGTTTGAACTACTGAAGGATCCATGTTCTCTGCCATCACATGGATCTTTTAAAATCAAAGCTTGTTCTACTATAACAATGGGCTTAGACAATTCAACATAAATCATTACCATGATATGGAGGAATCCTTATTGCATCTTTTAAAATTGAAACAAACTTAGCTAGTGGATACAATGTAAGTTCTTTTTACTAATTCACTTTGAGAAATTGACATGTTCTCACACTGACATTCAATATAAGCATCTGCAATTGCTAGCCATGGTCATCCTTAAATTAACAGGAAAACCTCCCAAACTAGTTTTGATATGCAAAATTACAAAGTTTGTAGGGTATTCCCAAGAGTATATTGTAATGATGATATCTTCCAAAATACCTTTAGATTTAATTGTTGACCTATTAGCCTTTTGTAAAACAATTAGTGTTTGTTTCATGAGATTTTGGAGGTTCAATATTTCAATGACTTATTTTTTCATCATGTTAATGGTTGCAACTATATCAATTAAAATATTTGTAATTGATGTTTTTCCAATACAAACTTGTACAATTAGATTACATGGATCTTCATGTTTTGTGTTAATAATTTGTCCTAGCATAAAATTTGATCATTGCCTTATCAGGTGGATATTTGGAAGAACTTATTTTTTTCTTCCTAGTTTTTTAATGTACAAATATCTAATTACTTTATTATATATTGGAACATTGTTAATAGCTTGAATCAAAGGAATTTTGACACAAAATTTTCAATTCCTCAAAATTAACAAATATTAGTTATGATGAAGTTTTAATCTTTTTAAGTCTCTCTAGAAAAGGTGGAACCTTATCTTGATATTCTATTAAATGTTGAACTTCGAGATGAAATTAGAGAAATCTTTTTCAAATTGTTTTCTTTCTTCACTTATGTCCTTAAGCTCAGGGAGTTTTGGATCTTCTAAAATTTTACCAAACATGGGATAAGTTGCTTGACAATTTAATGTAACAATTGTGTAAGTTTGAGAATCACCCATTTCATTGGTGTAAAGTGGTTGATTGGCTTGCCCCACTTTGATATTAGAATTTGGATTTGGGTGGATACGTAATTGGGATGGCCTTACTATGGATTGCTTGGAACCTTGTATAGGATGGTGGTAACAACTATTGTTGTTGCTACAATGGGTAATTCTGATAGGGTTTGTAAGATTATTGTTGATTTGCATTGAGTTCCTTGAGTTGGATATGTTTGTTGAGTTACTTGAGTTGGGCATGACTGCTAACCATAATGCCATTGATAAAAAAACACAGTGTTGGAAAGGTTCTTACTAAAGCTGTTGATATTCATAAATTGTGATTGTTGGCTAGTATTAAATTGAGATGAATACTAACTTGTGTTCGGGTACTGATTTGGCCAAGATAGATTAAAATATTGAGGATTTTGGTTCTTTGCTAGAAACTGTGGTTGAGGTTGTCCAAATATTTGTCAATCGATATAGCATGCTTCTTCAACATTATGTTCAACAACTAATTTTTACAACAATAAGAGAATATTCATTTCAAGGATGCTTCTTACTGCATTTTTGAAAAAATATCCCTACAGCCTTATCACTTTCCTCTTGCTTCCCTTTTGACAACATGACGACTAATTGTATGGATAATGAATTTAAAATATGTCTTCAGTACTCAATTAAATTTCCAATTGTAGTGTTAATAATCCTAGTATTGTTCTTTGATGTTGAAGGTGTCATACCCCTTGATCGCCTTCATTTTCTCGCATTAGATTTTGAGTAATTTTAAATAGATCTCCTATGTCATTATAAGGAAACTAGTAAATATCTTCAACAACAATTAAATTTAAAGTTCCCATCAAGTCTTCTCTTACACCCCTGAGAAATACCAATAGATTCATTATCAAGTTTGCAAATAGTAGATCATTTATGATTAATCGAAAATAGCTCAACACAATCTTCTAAAGTTTTATTAGGTCTTTGAGTCATACAAATTATTTCATCCCTTATTTCCCTTGCTTTACAATAATTGTTATACTTTGTTAGGCAACCATTCTTCATTTTTTCCCATGCACCTATACTTTCTCTTTCTTGTTGCAACGTCTTTCAAATTTGAAGGAAATAACCTTAACTTTTGGGAGTTTGTTTTATAGTCATATGTCCTACATAAGATTTCAAATTCAAACAAAAAAGTGTCGAAGTATTTTTTAGGTAATCCATAAAATACTAGAAGAATTGAAGGATTGGTATTCTTCATTTTTAGCGTCATCATTAGTCTACCTAATAGGAAATGGAGATCCCTCTTCCTCCTTGCCTTGACGCTTTTCATGTCTTTCCTCCTCACACTATTCCTCGTGTCTTTCCTGCCTATCTCCCATGATGAACAAAATATCAAGCCCCTAACCAAAAGATTTAGATTTTATTTCATGATCTAAAATCCTCAAGGATTAAAGTTAAGTAATTCTTGTTCAACTTTAATGGTAGGTCCTTATTTTATGAGTTGAGAGGTTGAAACAAAATCTTCTTGCTTTTGTAATTCTAGAGAACAAGACATGGAAATAGATTTAGGAATTAACATTCCTAACTTATTTCTCCTTCTCCTTATTCATACTTGTTAAAAGAAGTCAAAAGGTACACTAAAAGAACATGATTAAATATCAAATTTCAACTATGCAACCTTCAATGAATTCTTTTTCAAAGAGAATTTTCTAAACTTTGGTGTTTCTCCGAAAATGACACCAAAGAGTGACAAGCTTAGACTATACACATAATTAACACTTCAATAAACATAAGAGCCAACTTTATCAATCCAGAAGCATGTGCAATATATATACATTTTGATTTTTAATTTACTTAGTTGTTTTATTTCTAACTCCCAATTTCTTTTTTGGGGGAATTTTACAGGATTCTTATTCTTCCTAAACTATTATCTATTTTGAAAATAACATTATCAAGTTAATTACATTAATTTTGAAAACTCACATTATTAACTAAATGGGTTGTTACATAAAATATATGCATTAACTAATTTAACTTAGTTGTAGAAAATTTATATAACACATTAAATTTAAGCAACTAAACTAATTATGCTATAGGAAATAATTACATTGATTAAATTACAACATTTTACTTTTGCTAAAGGAGATAATTACAACAACTAATTGAAGTGATTCAACTTGTTGCATCCTATAATCCCTTGTATTCAAAACTAATTCAGCCAATCCTAGTTGCTTCATGACAAGAAAGACAAGAAAACAATACTGGAAGATTAAATATGTCATAAGTTAAACTAAATACATGACATTCAATGATCGGAGGAAATGAAAATGATTATTAAATTAAATTTCAATATATGAAAAGAATAATAAAGTTAATAGACACATCTTCTTAAGAGAAAAAACAACATTGAATTGAAATAAAGAAATATGATCACCAAAATTATACACGAGTGAAATATGATCACCAAAGTTGTAGACTAGTCTTTGCTTTACAATTTGTTAGATGATCCACTTGTACACATTGAATCAATCATGAACAATGATAACCAAAATCGTCACCAACAAGATTTTATATCCACTAAGGATGTTATAACTAACAAAACCCTTGAGTTATTATGTTTATCTTTTATATAGAAATAACCACCATGATTGAGCAATTACTTAAATTCAAAAAAATAACTAATTGAAAACTAATATAATTATTTATCCTCAAACAGATGAGAAATACAAGATAATTGCTTCAAAAAGGATAACTCATGGCATCAACAATTGTTACATTAATTACACAAACCTCGTTTTCCACTTGAGCCAAGTGGGCTAAGTATATGTGTTTATGAGCATTTTTATGAATGACATTCATTATGGGGCAAACTAGTTAGCAATTTTGGTTAAATGGTAAAAACAATATATACTTATTTAGACCAAAATTGTTGTTGACGAGAAACTTTACAATGGTACCCGCTTTCCACAATTTGTTCTTATGTTGTTGAGAAATTCTTTATATTTGATATTTTCGTAATGGCACCTAAAGTTGATGAGAAATTATGTGGCAATGATAAGATATTAAAAACAAAACAACTTTTTTTGAGTCATACGTTCAAACATGTTTTCAATTTCAAATACACACATCATGCATTCTCATAATTTTCTTAGTAAAAATCATCTTATTTAGTATAGCAATCCAACCATAGATGCATAGTGTATTGGAATGGTAAACAAGGCAATATTGACTAAGGATAGTAAGGAAATGATTTAATTTTGAGGATAATGATTGTAAAATGAATGATTGAAGGAGGTTAATTACTAGTCTCACCAGTGGTTAGAGACCAACCCCAATAACCAAGTGGGATACCACACAAGTGAAGGAGAAGCAACCCAAGAATGCCAAAAGATAGTCATTCCCTGACTATGGTTACACTCATACACACACAACAAATCCCACAAAGAAGGAGAGGTCATGCAACAAGCAACAATCATAATCACCCTACAACTAATCAACCATTAGGTTAACCTAAGACACCATTCCCTTATGGTTGCTCAAATTGGCATAAAGTTCACGATATGCTGGGACTTATATGTTGTTGCAAACAAGCCCCCACAATCAATGTGGGATAATACACAAGTGGAGAAGACATTTTATAGTTGTAGAAGCTATTCCAAGATGCCACAAGATAGGCATATACAACTATTGTTTCTCACCCACATAACATTTCTCATGAAGGAGGAGGGGAAGGTTGAGCAACAAACATGCTCACCACACAACTACTCTTTTACGGATGCCACCAATGGCATAAATATCATGGTATGTTGGGACTTTTATGTTGTCGTGTACCAACCCTCACAAAATGTTAAATAATGCACAAGTGAAGAGAATATTTTATAATCATAAAATCTATTCCACAAGACATCGCAATATAGGTGTACCTCATTGTTGTTTCAGACATACACATCCCCACAACACATCCCAGAGAGGAGAATGGAAAGGTTGAGAAACAATATGCTCACCCAACAACCAATCTACCATTATGTCAATTGGAGACACCACTCCTTGGCCCCATTAGTGTAAAGATTATCCTACTATGGCATGTTGGGACTTATATGTTGCCATGAGCCAACTCTCAAAACTAATGTGGGATAACACGCAAATGGAGAGGAGATTTTAATGATCAAATAAGCTTTTCTAAGATGCCATGAGATAGTTATATCCAACTTTGTTTTACACAGACACCCACACAACAGCATGGTGAAAGTCATGGATTTTCTTAGAGGAGGCCCATGGAGAACATGTTTAAGCAGTAAGGTTAAGACAATGAATTATGTAACGTTGTACTTATTAAGTTCACAATTTTATTTCATTGAATTGGGAGGCTTGTACAATTTGTGTAAGAAGACATGTTTTGAATATAACTACATGTATGTTCTAAATTGTCACCTCTATGAAAGCAAACAAAAAATCCTACTAGTTGACATCTACGTCCCTTACTAAGGGAGCAAGCAAGAAGACGAAATGCACTAAGTGTTTACTCCTTATAATAAAGACTTAAAGCAAAGAAGATAATATGTGGAGTCTAGACATAGCCAACTCTTCAAAAAACAATCAAACATACTACTGACATTGTGATGCAATCTAAAGATATGGCACAACTATGCAAAGCAAGAGGAAGAAATGTCGATAAGATAAGATCATAGATCATACTACAATACTACATTGAAATTGACTTGAAGATCTAATGCAAGTGATCTCTAGCATAACAAACTTGATTGTGGAGCTTCACTTCAAACTATCTAAATCGATGAGTTTGATCTATTGAACTTATTATGGCATATATTTCCCGAATTTTAATAATTCTAGAAATTATGCTCTATATTTCAACCAATGTACTTGTGCCATAGTATTGAGCATTGTTATACTTTCATAACTATGGATGACTATATTAGATGGTGCATGTTACCCACCCAAGTGATAACCCTTAGGAGAAAACTTTTCTCCTATTTTTTAAACTTGCTATCCAACAACCCTATGATGATCCACAAATAGCTATGTGTTGCACAAAAATTGTCACTTTGACATTTTGCAATCAATATGAGTCTATCACCACTCATACTTACCTCCTTTGCAAGTCTTAAACTTCAGTTCTTCATATCAAGCCTTGAAAATACGAGAAAGACCTTAAAAATCTCTAAAACTTTGGTTTCGCACTTTCTCTTAGCATTACCTGCGGTACCGCACCGATTGGTCATGTCCCCTGCGCACCTAACCGCTCTGTTTCTATGTTATAGGTGCAAACCCCTGTAAAAGTTAAAAAGGCGCAAGTACATTCTTAAAAACTCACTTTAAGTCATTTCTGGAAGCTTCTAGAGAGAATCTTGAGCTGGCAAGTTCGCTCCTTGAGGGTTCATGCATCCCATACCTTAAGGAGCTAACCCCTTGACGTGAGGAGCTTATCCCTTTGAAGGAGTACTCTATCCCTTCAATGGTGGACCTGTAACCTCCTTCCTTTGCTAGTACTATAAAATGAAGCATTGGGCTGGTTACTTGGGAGGTTGAAAGCTGAATATTTTTTAGGGTAAATGCCGCTCGAACTTAGTCTTCTTTATTGAGATTTTGAGAGGAGAGATTACATACCTTTTGATCTCATTTGGGAGAGAGTGAGGCTTGTCAAAGTAGAGGAGATTCCTGTTTGGACCCTGGGAAGAGCTTGTACAACATCAAGGCACCAAGGTTGTAAAGTTCTTCTATTTCAAAGTTAATACAATCAAGTTTATTTTTTTCAATAAGCTGCGTCTTATGGTTTATTTCATGAATTCCTTGATCATCATGATGAACATGATTTATTATATTAGCTATGCAGGTGTTATTTGATGTGTGCTTGTTTGTGATTGCAGGTTATTAAAAGGAAACACTTTGAAGCTGTTGGAGCATGGCTGCCACAAACTAGCGTTGGACTTAAGGTAGGGTCTAAAACACCTCTTAGTTTTTATTAATGAATCGCAATAAGTTTAGAGAAAGGTAGATTTGCTTGTTCTGCTTGTTGCTAGATATCAGTTGATACTAGGGAGATCGGTCTTGTCCGCAAGAACGATTTATCCGGCCAACAAATTGGCGACTCCATGGGGACGGGATTTGATTGTTTAAATTTTCCTTTGTCTTTGACTTGAGAAACTTGTTTTTTTTTTTTTTTGGTTTTTGCTTGATGTGTGTGGGATTGGGTAGTTTGTAGGTCCTGGATTGCTTTTTTTTTTTTAGAAATTTTTATGAGGACTGCACGTTCTGTTTGTATTACAGTGCGGACCTCCCCGCACTATTAATTTACTACACAGAGCGGTACTGCACCTGGTTTTACAGGAAGCCTGTGGACCCTGTCAATTTTTTTTGAAAAACCTAAAATCTTTACATCCAGTCAAGTTTAGGTTCTTTTTATTGTTTTTAGACTCTGCCTAGATCTGCATATATCCTGTCAAAAGTCTCTTTTGAGTAAGTTCCATTGGTGTTGTGTTTTAAATGAATTTCTAGAAGTTTTGCATGCTTGGATTGGTTTTCACTCGGCCTTTGTAGTGATTTAAAGCTTAGAAGTCTAAGAAACCTTAGATCACCCTGGTATCTTTTGTCTTCTTGATGAGTCTGGCTGGTTTGTGAGATCTCCCCTTGGTGAGAAATAGATTTCGTTTCTCTTTGCAAATCTTTGAACGAACTTGGTCATAAATTGTGAATTTCATTTTTATAAAGAAAACATAGTTGAGCGTTTTTCGATTGATTTGTTTTTCTGAACGAATTAATCCTTAGTTTACTGAATAACTAAGTAAAACATCCTCAAAAACATTTGATGCTTTTATTTCAATTAGTTTTTAGAAGTTATATCTCAAGATTAGATTTTTCATAGTTTTGAGTGTGTTTTCTAGAAATTATAGTTTCTCTTTTGAAAAAATTGTTTTCTGTAGTTTTGAGTGTTGAAACGAAAAGGGATTTATTTTGTGAGCATAATTATTAGCTTCATTTTGAGTTTATTGAAAAAGACAATTTTTTTTTTTTCTTTTCAGTTATATGTTGTAGGAAAAATTTGTTTTTCAAGAAATTGCATTCTCAACTCTTTCTTTATCTAGAGATTCATTGAAAGGAAAAAGAATTGTTTATCATCTTAGGTGCATTTTTTAGTGTTTTTTGGAGTCGAGTCTTCACACCACAAAGTTTCATCTCCATACCTTTTGAAGTTGCATATCAGGCGGTACAGTCGTTTTCCAACTCTAGTTCAACCGAAATTGATCCAATGAATGTGGTCCATGGAGAGTCACTTTCAATCTCAACCTCAGATTCAACAACTTTTTCTGATCCTGTTCATATTGATGAGCAGATTCGTGGACTTTTGTCTGTTGATAATTTACCATGGGAAGATATCCATCATCGATCTTCGTTTTTACCTGAGCTTGATCATTTTGAAAATGATTTCTCATCTATTTTTACCATTGATTATGTCAAGGAACCACAGAATCCATTGCAACATCCTGATTCTCATTTGAATTTGGGAAATATTTCTTGAACGATTCCTATTGACATTTCAGTGAAACCCGCAATTATTGAAAACATTCATATAGGTGCTTCTTGTACGGACGAGGAAATCCAAACTTATAAAGCCCTATTTCAATAATTCTGCGACATGTTTGCCTGGTCATATGAAGAAATGCTAGGAATCGATCCATCAATTGTTGTCCATGAAATCAAAACTTACTCGGATGCTAAACCTATCCGGCAATGTTTGTGTCAGATACATCCAAGAAAAGTTGTTGCTATTAAAGCTGAAGTTGAGAAATTACTTCGAGCAGGTTTCATTTATCCAATTCCCTTAACAGATTGGGTATCGAATATTGTTTCTGTTAACAAAAAGCAAGGAACGATAAGAATATGTTTTGATTATAGGGTTATTAATCGAGCTTGTCCTAAAGACAATTATCCAACCCCCTATATCGATCAAATTATTGATGATTGTGCCGGTAGTGAAATGTTCTCCTTTATGGATGGATTTTCCGGTTACAATCAAATTAACATACTCCCTGCTGATCAACCAAAAACAGCTTTCATTTGTCCAGGGGGGATATTTGCTTATTGCAAGTTACCTTTTGGATTGAAGAACACCAGAGCAACTTTTCAAAGGACTATGTCTTATGCATTTCATGACATCAAGCATATTGTGCAACCTTATCTCGATGATTTACCTGCTCATTCATTACGTAGAGCCGATCATCTCACTCATTTACGAGCCATCTTTATGAGATGTAGGCATTATCGAATTAGGCTGAATCCACACAAATGTGTTTTCTATATAGAGACGGGTCGTTTACCGGGATTTGTTGTCTCAAAAGACGGCATTCGTGTCGATCCCTCGAAGTTTGACGCCATTGTCAAATTACCTCCACCTTCGACTCTTCGCCAACTCCAAAGTTTGCAAGGGAAAGCAAACTTTTTACGTCAATTCATTCCTAACTACGCCGAGATAACGAAAGGTTTTACTAGGTTGTTGAAACAGAACACTCTGTTCTTTTGGGATGAGATAGCTAACAAATATTTTGATGCACTTAAACACGCATTGACCCATGCACCGTTATTGCATCCTCTCAACTACAACCAGGACTACTTTTTGTATCTCGCCGCTTCTCATTCCACCATTGGAATGGTTTTAGTTCAGGAAGATGAATTCAACAATGAACATGTGATTTACTATCTTAGTCGAACTCTGAATCCGACCGAGCTTAAATATTCGCATGTGGAGAAATTGGCCTTGGCAACTGTTCAAGCTGTCCAAAGATTTCGTCACTACATCTTATTACACAAAACTACAGTAATTTCTAACTGTAACCATATGACGTATATTTTGACTAAACAATTGCTAGGGGGCAAGTATTCCAAATGGATAGTTATCCTGCAGGAATTTGACTTGGAATTTGAGAAATCCAAGGCAAAGAAATCTTTGGTTTTCACGGAATTGATGTGTGAATTCCCGCGTACTGATACCGAAACTGTGGCGGAAGAACCCATTGCGGATGAACCCTTGTTTCTTATCAGTACTCTTGATCCATGGTATGGAGATATAATTGTCTATCTCCAAATCCAATATTTTCGACCTGAAATCTCACGATCTTAGCGAAGGAAAATACGTTTCCAATCCCAACAGTTCAATATTATTGGAGATACACTCTATCGTCGTGGAGTGGATTATGTTTTCCGACGTTGTCTAACTCATGAAGAAGCTGAAAAGGTTCTGAATGACTGTCACTCTGGAGCCTGTGGCGGTCATATGTCTGGGTATGCCACAGCCCAAAATATATTGTGTGTTGGTTATTTCTAGCTAACCTTATTTAAAGATTGTATCAATGCACTCTGGAAATGCCACAATTGCCAAATTTTTGATCGAAAGATGTGTGCTCCACCTGCTCCTCTCCACCCTATAATTGTTGTCGGTCCTTTCGCAAAGTGGGGTATCGACTTTATTATATGTAACCCTCACTCGGCCGCGGGGCATGCGTATATCATCCTTGCGGTAGATTATTTTACCAAGTGGGTCGAGGCAATGCCTACATTTTCGGCAGACGGCAAAACTGTTGCAATTTTCATTTTCAATCATATAATTGCTAGATTTGGTGTTCCTCAAGCGATTATTACTGATAATGGGAGTCATTTTCGAAACATCATGATGACTGAACTAACAGATTAACTTGGCCTACGTCATGATAGCTCTACTCCATATTATCCACAGGCCAATGTACTGGTTGAAGCAACCAATAAAGTTCTAGTCACCATGATCCAACGAATCATTGGTATTCATCGGTCGAATTGGCATAACATGTTATTTTCAGCGCTTTGGGCGTACCGAACCTTAGTCAAAACATCAACAGGTTTCACTCATTTTCAGCTTGTTTACGGGTTGGAAGCAGTGTTACCCATTGAATGCGAAATTCCGTCATTACAAATAGCCATAGAATTACTCCCAACCACTTCTGAAGAGGAAAAACATTTGTTGTACTTAGCTCAATTAGATGAGAATTGACGTGATGTTGCATTGGCAATCGAGACTCATGCAAAACAGATAAAAGCTCAGTACGATCGTAATGTTACACCTCGTAATTTTTCGGAGGGAGACCTAGTTTTATTATACGATCAAGCAAACGATAAAATAGGGGCTGGAAAATTCGTACCCATGTGGCATGGTCCTTTTGTTGTTAAGAGAAAGCTGGCCAAAGGGGCCTATGAATTAGTAGATTTTGACGGTGTCTCTTTAGGTATACCAAGAAATGGGCTTTATCTGAAAAAATATTATGCTTAACGTTTGGTGTGGAGATTTTTGTTAGAATAATTTCTTTCTAGTTGGTGTGTTTTAGATTAGAAAGTGTGCCTAGTTTAGAGAGTGTTTTATCATTATTCCTGCTTATCTTGGTTTTACTCTTGATGTTGCAGATGTCAACGTCTTCTCAAACATACATTGGTTTTGCTGATGGTGCTTGTCGTAGTACACATAACATTTCTTCCACAGCTTGGGTTATCTATTCACCCTCTGACAAGTTAGTATCTATGCATGGGGTAAGCTTCGGTCAACCAACAAATAACATTGCACAGTGCAATGCAGTGATTGAGTTATTATCTGAATCCATCTCATTTGGGATTCAGAGTTTGATTGTAAGGTTAAATTCTGAACTCGTTGTATTACAACTTAACAGGGTTTATGCCATTAGAAATCCAGTATTATTAAGATTATTCATGAGAGTTCATCTCTTGTAACGTGAATTTGACTACATTGAATATCAACATATTCCAAGATATTTAAATACATTAGCAGATGCAGTTCCTTCTCAAATGTTAAATAGACATTTGCAATAATCAAGACAATAAATTTAAGAACATTCCATAAACATGTTATATAATATATCCAGTAATAGTGATAAATCATAGCATAGAAGTGTGTCAAATATACATCATCTTCGATCATAGGTTGAAAAACACCTTATGATCGGCAAAAATGGTATCACAAAAAGATATAAAACGTCATATGAAGTCTACAAGGGTGATCACCCTATCCCTGATGATGATCACGATAAGAAACCACTGCTCGGGCCACCCTACAAAGGAACCTCCTAAAAGGTCCTAAGACCCCAATTACATAGCGCTGCAGCCTAAGAGGAATATCATCTATGCTAGTCTCTAGGATATCTACTGTCAAACACTCTAGATGATGCTCCAATTCGATCAAGGTCTCTGCTGATTGGTCCGTGGAGCCGGTGCCACGGCAGCAGGGTGTCTTCTCTCATAGGGAGGGAGAGCGGCTATTCGCCATGGACCCACATCTGCATTCAAAATGTTTTACTATCAGTTTTGGATGATTTAAAAACAAAACAAAAAAAAATTAGTTTAAAAATTTAGAAAATGTTGAAAGTGATTTTACCTAAATCATCCCATTGCTCTCCTGGTGGAAGAGTCATGTCTGGATCACCATGATAATCCATCCCAGCATATGGAAAGTCATGTATCACGAAAAGGTTGTTCTCTAACCAACGAAAATAGTCAGGTGGAAATCGGACAACCTCTGTACCCTCCTCAGGATGATGGGCCATGACTGCAACCCAACGCATAATCCTAGGATCTCGGGGAAGTTCAGCTTCAACGGAAAGATGTTGTGGGACCAACATAGGGACCCTCTCTAGGCCAAAGCTCACAACTAAGAAACCATATCCAAATTTCTTTAGTTGTCCGTTCTTTGCCCTAATCAGTTGGCCTTTCACGTTCGCCAACACGACATCGCACCAGTTGAAGATGGTGCCTCGGAAGCAGTCTACTACCATGCGCATTTGGGAACCGGTAGCTAGATGCAATGCTGCGCTCCCGCACAGTCTGGTGACAGTAAATGTGATCACTTTAAGTTCAGGGCGGGTGATAGTCTTAATATCTATTCGTTTGTCCGCAGTTTGGACATTACAAAACTCTAGTCGGAGACTAGCGACAGACTGGCCACCTGGCCTAGTCCCAAATAGAGATAATACTTCAGCGCTCTTTGGAAACTAGTCAAGAAATAAATGTCCTCTTGCTCGATTTCGAGCCGGTGGCCACCAATTATGAAACACTGGTCCTGTGTGCTCCACCTGTCAACCAACCATTGCAGAAAGTCTACCTGAGCCCTCATGCCGGGTATGGCCCAGAATTTCAATAGTCTGCATGCTCTTAATGCATGTATTGAAGGTGGATGAAGTAATGCGGCTTGATCCACATCTTCGTGTTCCCGTTCCTGCCAAACAAGCATTTTGTGTACCTACATTGCAAAAAAGGCGGATTAGAACATTGTAATTTCAAAATTTTAGGGTGGAAATGAAAAGATTTAGGGTTTTGAAACGTATTTCGCGGGGTCCGTACCCGCTAATTAGAAATAGTGCATAAGTTCGCACTTTTCTTTAAGAGCAGGTGCGGCACCCTGACTTTTTCCTGTATACGAAAAAGTCGGGGTTTGCAGGGGCCACATGCCGCGCCTGCGAACCCCCCGCGAGCGATTTTTGAACCAATTTTTTCCTTAAAAAATTAATTTTAAAGCCCTAGAATGAAAATTAAACGGTTGAAATGCAAGATAGGGATGATGTGGATTACTTGGAGAGGACGGTTCTCGATTCCAATGGTCGAATTTTTTGCAATCTTCACAGGAAGTTTCTTACCAAAAGCTCTTACTTTTCACTCTGAATTCAAATGGTAAAAATGAATTTACAAAAGCCATTTTTATAAGCTTTTTTAAATAAATGAATTTTTAATTTGTTTATTTTTCACTTTAAAAATGTCACTTTTGATGCATTTTTATTAATTTTAAACAGATATGAGTAATGTTTTGAGTTTTTGTGTAGAATATTGGGTTTTCAGGGAGAATTGATCATTTTCAACGAAAAGCATACTTTTTCACTTTTTCGGACTCTTTAAAATTTACGAAAAAGCGAAACATATGAGTCATATTTAAGCTCTTTTCTGACTCGTAAAATATGAAAAGATTGCCGAGTTTTTCTTTTTAAACTCGTTAAAACGGAATTAAAAGGACAGTCCACTTACAGCCCTTTTCTGACCGTATAAACATGAAAATATTGTCGGACTTTTGTCGTTTCAAGTTTGATATTGGTAATAAAACGACGTGTTTTCGATTACTTTTTTACTTTTTTCAGATTGAAGGCACTAATTATGAAAAGTACTCCTTGATCGTAATGGTCAAGCGGTTCTCTCAAGTATTATTTTATACTTTTTTCGGGCTTGGGGGACACAAATTTACGAAAAAGAACAACCATGGAGTTTTCTTAAATTTTTCTTTTGACTCCCTAAAATTGAAAAACACCGAGTTTCTCCTATACTGGACTCGTTAAAATTTAACAGTAAATGAACTGTTCAATTTCAAACAGGAATGGACCACTCCTTCTTAGGGTTCGAATTTTAAACTAAGTTGGACTCATCCGAAGGATGAGCTTATAATC
>APFE030129676.1:30414-112996 GCA_000404065.3 Pinus taeda
TTACAGGTTCTGACCGGGGTATCCACAGGAAGATCCTTGAAATGATAAAGTACTTCACTCTTCTTAGATGACAAAAACCATCCTCATCTATTACAGACTTCGCACTTTAGCGGGCAATCTGTTGCACAAAATTGTCACTTTGACATTCTGCAATCAATATGAGTCTATCAACACTCATACTTACCTTCTTTGCAAGTCTTAAACCTCAGTTCTTCATATCAAGCCTTGAAAATAAAAGAAAGACCTTAAAAATCTCTAAAACTCTGGTTTTGCACTTTCTCTTAGCATTACCTGCGGTACTACACCGATTGGTCATGTCCCCTACGCACCTAACCAATCTGTTTCTATGTTATAGGTGCGAACCCCTGTAAAAGTTAAAAAGGCGCAAGTACATTCTTAAAAACTCACTTTGAGTCATTTCTGGAAGCTTCTAGAGAGAATCTTGAGCTGGCAAGTTCGCTCCTTGAGGGTTCATGCATCCCATACCTTAAGGAGCTAACCCCTTGACGTGAGGAGCTTATCCCTTTGAAGGAGGACTCTATCCCTTCAATGGTGGACCTGTAACCTCCTTACTTTGCTAGTACTATAAAATGAAGCATTGGGCTGGTTACTTGGGAGGTTGAAAGCTGAATATTTTTTAGGGTAAATGCCGCTGGAACTTAGTCTTCTTTATTGAGATTTTGAGAGGAGAGATTACATACCTTTTGATCTCATTTGGGAGAGAGTGAGGCTTGTCAAAGTAGAGGAGATTCCTGTTTGGACCCTGGGAAGAGCTTGTACAACATCAAGGCACCAAGGTTGTAAAGTTCTTCTATTTCAAAGTTAATACAATCAAGTTTATTTTTCTCAATAAGCTGTGCCTTATGGTTTATTTCATGAATTCCTTGATCATCATGATGAACATGATTTATTATATTAGCTATGTAGGTGTTATTTGATGTGTGCTTGTTTGTGATTGCAGTAAACACTTTGAAGCTGTTGGAGTATCGCTGCCACAAACTAGCGTTAGACTGAAGGTAGGGTCTAAAACACCTCTTAGTTTTTATTAATGAATCGCAATATGTTTAGAGAAAGGTAGATTTGCTTGTCCTGCTTGTTGCTAGATATCAGTTGATACTTGAGAGATCGGTCTTGTTCGCAAGAACGATTTATCCGGCCAACACTATGCTTCAAAGCCCTATGCCCATGCTCTAATCAATGCTTTTCATCATCTAACTTACTTCTTCAATGAAGGTGTGTCATCTATTATCAAGTATACCAACCTTTTCTATAATCATGCGCTTTCATTTAATGTTAAGTGTATTCTGGTATGGACCATAGGTTAAGTTGGATGAGTGACCGCTCTTGGTTGTATCCTTGTTCCCACACTTCACCTTGGTGGTTATCCCTTGCCCCTTGTTGCGTGGCCTTCCTTGAGGCCTTTATCTCCACTATTTCTAGAGGGGCACAAATAGGAGGCACTAATTGATATAGCGTGCCCATGGTAATCCATAAATACCACTTTCCACATATCCCCTATATCCACCTCCATTCTTCAGATTGATTGCCATCTATCATTGGTATTGGCTTTGTTTTGTCCTCATCTCTAAACAAGGGCCCAATTTTTTTTCCCTTAAGAGGTTGATGCACTTGAAAGAAAGTTAAAAGCATATATGGCCAGACAAGGATGAAATTGTTAAAATGCAAACGATAGCTAGGATAAATTTATAGTACGTAGACAAAAACCTAACCTAAGCTCTACCCCCCTCATTAGCCCTCACCTAGTTCATGGCATATCATGGTATATCTAAATAAAAGGAACTTTGAATGTCCCAACCCCAAAGAGCAATAAACCACTGCATATTTGAAGGGTATTTGAATGCATCAAATGAGCTTGTATCCCTTTTCTAATCCCCAAGTTTTGTAAATATAAGTAAAGGATGATAGTGTTGGAGGGCCAACTTGGACATCATGCCAAAACTATTTCATGCAAGTATATTATAAATTGCTAAAGTTAAAGAAGAAGATAAGATTGCATGGAACCTAAGGTATGAAATGATAGTTTGCTTAAGGAATCTTGTAAGGGGTATTGGGAAGTTTCCTATCTATCCTGAAATTAATGTTTATGACCTTTGATGTTCTAGTTGATCTACGACTACCAAGCAATTACGAGAGAAAAGGGGGAGGAGATAGGAGATTTCCCAAGCAAGGGCTACATACCATACGATAGGGTCCCAATTGACTCCACAACCCAAGAAGGGACCTTAGACCTCTCATATGTGAGGTAACACTCATGATGAAGGAGAATGTCATTGTAGCCATTAGAGATAGGGAAGTGGTGTCATAGACTGCTATAAAAGGGAGACTGAGTGTGAACCCTAAACCATCATGTGCAAGCGACCTGTAAACCTATGTTTGGAAGTTGGACTGCAAAGCCCATGCTTGAATTGTGTTAGCTGAGGAAACCAATGAGGGGGCCCTTAGACTAATTTGGATAGAATGAGAGGAACTTGATTAGTTGCTTATTTTTGTGCCATGAAGCACTGAAAAGAAGGAATATCGTCTAGGGACCATAAGAAGTAGTTAAGGGATTTCCCTTTGCGTTGTGCAGGTCTTTAGTGACCATATTTTGTTATGTGAATAACCCAACTCACTGTTGAGGAGGTAGCATCCTTGTTTCCTGCAAGTGAAGGAGAATGACCTTCACACTCTATACCTTGAATGGAGTCCTTGTTAAAATCCCCTAAGTGAGGCATCCTTCAGAGATTGGATTTGGTTCAAGGGTGGCCAACCACAAGAAACTTACAATATAGTTGTGCCTATGATTGGATGGAAAGTAGTTATCCATTCTTTTGTTTCCAACCAATTCAAGTGGAGCAGACATATGTATTCCTTGTTGAAATTGTAACTAGTGTCGGTATTCATAATGTAATGAAAATATATCATTGATGTACTTATTATATTATTCATTATTATATTTTATTTTTGTTCAAAGCACGTTCTTCATGCTTATAGGGTCAAAAGAGTGAAAAATAATTTATTGAGGCAAAATAAATGTATTTGAGTCAAGTCTCATTTGGACTTTTGTAAGAAAAATATTTGATTTTTTTTAGTCAAAAAGTCAACACAAAGACCAAGTCGACCCTCCTTGGACAAGTCGACCTATGTGGCACATATTCGACCCTCCTGGAAAGCTATATATAAGAGTTAACTAGACCTCTTGGAGAACCATCCATTCATCACATCATCATCTATCTATTTGTGTGCTTAGTCAAGAAGAAAGAGAGCCAAAGTCAAAGGAGAGAGAAAGATCGAGTTTTTCTACCATATATCTGCTCACACGTGTGATATTTCTGTGACATTTAGGAAGTAATTACAAGGCCAAATTTTTTTGTGTTTTGATTAGATTTCAGGAAGTTTGACCAATGTTGACTTTTGTTGACTTTGACTTGTTGGAGGAGACCTAGAGGAGGGTTGACTTGGAATCTTTGTGGCAGTTTAGTCTTGATTTTTGTTCTTGGATATCTCATTTGATCTAATTTTATAAGAGAAGGATCGGTGGGTTTTCCCTCTTGTGGGGTTTTGCCCTGGATTGGAGCCTAATTTCTAGTGTTCCTTGTCTCTTTGTGATCTTTATGCTTTGAACATTTGTATAATTGGTTGATGAAGAGAACATAAAAGTAATAAGAAGTCAATTAATATTCATAAGTAGGGGAGCGCTAGGGTTTGCAGACAGGAGTGTCTGCTAGGGTTTCAGACCGCGGATGTATCACTGACGGTGCAGGCCAGCGCCGTATGAGGACGAGGGTAGTGCAGCTGACAAATCGGGGCAGGGTATAGCGCAGCGAGAGTTCAGCCTGTCAGGTAAGCAGCATTTTCTCTGCTTTTGCCAGGATTCTTTTATTGAGATAGGAGCTGAGAGGGAATGGAAAACACTTCGGGGAGGGGAGAGATCCCCTCCTTCAAGAATGTAGTGACGGGAGAGAATAGTATGAGTGGAATACAGCAGAATCAGCAGGAAAACAATGCTCCTGTCATGGGTAACCTTTGGCAGAAAAAGATGAAAGGGAAGTGCCTACCTCGTGCTCAGAAGAGGCCCAGATATGTTATCCCTAATAACAAGTTGGAGGAATACAATAGCTACATGAAAGATCACGCCCTGATCTGCAAATTTATAGGATACTGGCCTCCGGAGAAAGAGCTGTACAGGTGGATTGATCAAAAGTGGAAACCAAGGGGTCACATTGATCTAAAACTGGGAGCCCAAGGGTTTTTCACAGCCATCTTCACAAACCTGGAGGATAGAAATAGGGTCTTTGAAGGAGGACCGTATTTCATGAATAATGCGGGCTTATTTATGAAATTCTGGGAGGAGAGATATAACCCAGAAAAAGAAAAACTGTTGGAAGCCCCTCTCTGGGTTAGGCTGTTTGGATTACCTGATGAATTCTGGGACCCGGAAATTCTGGAAGGAATAGGGAACTCGATTGGAAGTTTCGTCAAAGCGGCCGAAGCTACCCGGAGAGGTAAGTATAACTCATGTGCAAGGATCTGTGTTTACGTGAACCTAGCCGAACCCCTCCCAGACCATGTGGAGGTGGAATATCATGACGAAGTGTGGGAGCAACCAGTAGATTATGAACACATCTCTTTCAGGTGTCGGAAGTGCCATGAATATGGGCACCTTGTTAGACAATGCCCATTGAATAAAGAGGATGAACAGAGAAGAAGCCAAGAGGAGCAGCAGAAAACCACAGGGAAAATGGAAGAGATGGATAAAGGTTTTCAACAGGTTACAAGAAGAAGGAGACAAAACCAAGAAAAAACTAAACCTCATCCCCAAGGAAAAGAGGGTAGCTCAATTAGCCAAAACAAGTTTCAGGCTCTCCGGAATGAAGATGAAGAGTACGAAGTTAATCTGGAAGATGATGAGGACCCAGAGAATTCGCCAATGGACACCTCAGGAGAGAATAAAGAGAAGGCAATAAACCCAGGAGGCAGTTCTGCAAAACAGCAGGAAGGAAATGAGGAAGATCTGGTAATACAAACCCCGATGGAGGTGGAAAATCAAGCTGCAGGGGAGATTGAAGAAGAAAGAATCCTGAAGCAGTTAATCCAAGAATGGAAATATTTAGATAACAGATTTATACCTGAGCAACAAAAACAACTGTACAAGGAAGTATTCCAGAAGTACAAGGAAAAAAAAGGTAAGAACGCAGAGAAGCAGATAATGACAGGACCTGACCAAGGGACTGGGCAGACGGGAATGGATGGTTCTGGCAAAAGCAGCAGGAAGAGAGGAAGGAAACCGCTGATTGAAACTATTCAAACGGTAGGAGAAACCTTGATTAACTCAGGCAAAGTAATACCTCTATCGGAGGTATTCTTCCCCTCTCTACAAAAGTTTTAAATGATTGTGCTCAGTTGGAATATTAGGGGTCTAAATAGCAAGGGTAAACAGAGGTACTTAAGAGAAAAGCTGAAAAAAGAAAGGCCAAGTGTTATGATTTTGCAGGAGACAAAAATCTCGGTTCAACAGATTGAAGAGCTTATAGTCAGGAATAAAATGCAATATGAAGTTATGGGACAAGATGCCATTGGATCTGCAGGGGGTATTGCAATTTTGTGGAACCCGGATGATATTATCTTAGGTAGCTGGACCAGTATGAGTAGAATCCTTACTGGCCTTGGTAGAATAGTTGGAACAAGAGAGCAGGTGGTTATCTCAGGAGTGTATGGACCCTCCTCTCCTGGAGAAAAGGAAAACTTCCTCAATAATATTCAGAGCATTCGTAGGTTATATCCAGATGTGGACTGGATAATTGGGGGAGACTTTAACCTAATTAGATCTCTGGAGGAGAAGAAAGGTGGAATTAGGAAGACGGATCACCTTATGGAAAGATTTAATGCCTTGATTGATGATCTCAGGCTGGTAGACATTCAGACTATAAATGGGATTTGTACCTGGAATAACAGGAGGGGGGGAAAGAATCAAATTGCCTCCAGGCTTGACCGTTTCCTTGTTTCTGAAAGTATCATGAATAAAGATATTTTTGTCGAAGCCCAGATTTTGCCTTCTCTGGGGTCAGACCACTGGCCAATCAAACTCGAAGTGGACATCAAAGTGCGCCATGGAAAAAGACCCTTTCGGTTTGAGTCCTTCTGGCTAAGAGACCCCTCATTTATCAAAAAATTGGAAGAATGGTGGTGTCAAAGCACGATTCAGAGCAAAGGGAAAATGCGCTTGTTCCAACTCAAACTCAAAGAACTGAAAGAGAAAATTAAAAGCTGGAACAAGCAGGAATTTGGTAACATTATGGAGGACAAACAAAAACTGGAAAAAGAAATGGAATCGATACAACATAAAATGATTTTGGAAGGCAGAACAGAGGACAGCATCAGCAAGGAAGGATCAATTCTTGGCCAACTTGAAGAAAGAAGAAAGCAAGAGGAAATCCTGTGGCGACAGAAGTCGAGAATAAAGTGGTTAAGGGAGGGAGAAAGAAATACTAAGTTCTTTCATCAAGCTATGATTAAGCACAGACAGAGAAATAGGATTTTATCCATCAAGGATAGGAATGGAAACATAGTGATTGAGCAAGCTGAAATTGAACAGGTCTTGATCGATCATCACAAGGAAATCTTAAAGGAACCTCAAGCTGATAGAATGCAGGCAATCCAGGAGATTTGCTCTGCCATCCCTTGTTTAGTCTCTGAAGACCAAAATAAAGCGCTTATGAGAGCTGCCACCCTAGAAGAGATTGAGGAAACGGTAAAAGCAATGAAAAATGGTACTGCTCCTGGCCCTGATGGGTTTACAGTGGACTTCTTCCAAGCTGGTTGGCACTTCCTGGGAAAAGAGATTCTAGAGATGGTTGAAGAATCCAGGATGAATCAAAAGGTATGGCCTGCACTTAACTCCACTTTCTATGCTTTAATCCCGAAGAATGATAACCGGGAAGATCCTAATGGCTTTAGGCCCATAACATTGTGTAATGTTATTTACAAGATTATAACTGCTATGATGGCTAAACGTTTAAAACCTCTGCTGGATAAGTTAATTTCTGCAGAACAAACTGGTTTTGTTGAGGGAAGGCAGATCCTGGATGGTCTGGTAGTAACGCAAGAAGTCCTTCACTCCTTAAAAATCAAGCATCAAAAGGGGATGATAATTAAACTAGACCTGTCAAAAGCTTATGATCGCCTAAACTGGAACTATCTGAGCAAGGTCCTGGAAAGCTTTGGTTTCTGTAGGCGATGGATTTATTGGATTCAAAATCTGATTTCATCCCCAAATTTTTCCATTCTGGTGAATGGGATTCCCTCGAAAACTTTCTCTGCCTTCAGAGGTCTCCGTCAGGGGGACCCTCTATCCCCCTTCCTGTTCATTCTAGCTGCTGAAGGTCTGGGGATATTTATTAAGAAATAAAGAGAAACAGGTAAAATTAAAGGTCTTAAGCTCTGGGGTAATAATCTATGTCTTACTCATCAACAATTTGTAGATGATATTATGTTGTTTGGTGAACCAACGGTTAAAGAGGTAAAACATTTCAGAAAAATTCTGGATATTTTTGCGGAGGCTTCTAGTCTGGAAATAAATAAAGACAAGTCTCGCGTATTCATATTCAACACAGTGGAGCAGGTCAAAGCGCACCTCACAAGACTCTTGGGTTTTCGGCGGGGGGAGCTTCCTACCAAATACCTAGGCACCATTTTGGACTTTTCATCCAAAAAGATGAAGAATTGGCAAGATATTCTGGATAAGTTGAGCACTAAGGTGGCAAATTGGGCATTTAGATCTTTAAATATAGCTGGTCGCATAGTTTTAGCCAAATCGGTCCTTCAAGCTATACCTGTTTACCCTCTTTCAATAATGGCAGCTCCTCTAGGTATTTGTGCAAAGATTAGGGAGATTATTAGGAATTTTATATGGAGAGGAGTGGATCAGAAGAAAAAATGGGCCCTAGTCTCCTGGGGTCAATTAACGGAAAGAAAAGAGAAAGGGGGTCTGGGGCTGCGCGATCCTGAGACGCTCAATAAGGTCCTGGGAGCTAAGCTCTGGTGGAGATGGCTTAGGGGAGGTAGTGACCTGTGGAAAATTATATGGAAAGCTAAATACAGTATGCCTGAGTCAACAGTAGAAATCCTTAGGCAAAAGAATACTCCTAGAGGATCTTCGGTCTGGGACCTGGCACGGTTGAATAGGGATTTGGTAGAACAGCATGCCTTCTGGGAAATTAGAGGCGGAGAGGAAGCTCACTTATGGGAGGATAAATGGCATCAGAAGGCCCGTTTAAGCACCATTCAACCCCTTAAGCAGGTTCGTGACCGAATTGAAAGGAACAGACCTTTAGTCAGAGATCACTGGAAAGCAAATCACCCGGATGAAAAGTGGAGGACTTGGGTGGATCTGGAGGAATGGGAAGGGGAGTTTAGTCAGGAACAGAAAACTACCTTCAGGAAGGAGGTGATGTCTCGCAAGATTAGAACCCGCATTGGTAGTGATATTCTCCGATGGGGAAACTCCATGAAGGGTTCATTCACTACAAAAGAAGCTTACTACCTTTTCACTGATCAACCTGACAATGACCCAACCCCAGATTGGAGAATAGTCTGGGAAAGGAATTTGTGGCCTAAAGTTTCCATATTTATTTGGTTGGCGTCAAAAAACAAAATCCTCACCTGGGACCGAATTCAAAAGAAAGGTTTTATTGGCCCTTCGAGATGCTGCCTGTGTAATATGGGGGAGGAAACCAGAGATCATCTGCTTCTCCATTGCCCCTTTGCTAAGACCTTGTGGATAAACGCCAAAAGAACCTTTGGTAAGCCTGAAAATGCCCCTTGCGAATTCAAGGATGTTGTCTTTCAATGGAATACAGAAGCCTATCAATGTCAGGTAGTTCGACACGCCTGGGATCTCATCTCTGGATTCTCCCTTTGGATGATTTGGAAAGAGAGGAATCGCATGATATTTCAAAACTCTGCCATGGAGCCGGAAGTCATTTGGGGTAAAACTATTAAGATCCTCCGCGAAACAATCCTTGCAGATAAGTGGGATGGAGAAGATTGGAAAGCCAATCCGACGGAGGAAGAAATCCTGAAAAGACTAAATTTAAAATTTGAAATGGTTTTTCATAAGCAAAATTCTTCTCATTCGATGCGAGCTAACAGTCTGGATAAATTCTACTATCCTAAGGAAAATTTCATCAAATTGAATTTTGATGGCGCCTCAAAGGGGAACCCGGGCGACGCTGGCTTTGGAGGTATCTTCAGAGATAGTAACAACCAGGTGCGATGGATTTTTGCTGAATGGGGGGGGGGAAATGACTTATAATGAAGCAGAATTTTGGGCTCTGCACCAAGGGCTTCAAATTGCGGTCAGAAATGGTTATTCCAACCTGGAAATAACGGGAGACTCTCAAATAGCGGTAGAAATGTTGAAAAAACTCTGTAATGGCAGGAACTGGGAAAAAGTTTCGAACAGTTGGCGTTCAGCAGGGATTGTCCAGGAAATAGCTGATCTCTTACCTCGTATAGAGTACTCAGTGATCAGCCATGTGAGGCGGAAAGGGAACCAGGCCGCAGACTACCTGGCGAATTGGGGATGCAAAGGCCACGGTAGCTCGGTGGATACCCAATGGAGGGCGGTCAGCGGGCAACAGGAGTGGTCTGACCTGGCAGCCATCATCAAAGCGGATCATGACCACGCTTCAGATAGAGGAGTGGAGAGTGATGAGTTGGAGGGTCGGAGGGACATGGTGCGTCCTTTTCAGGAAGGTTTATAATGATCAGGAATACCGGGAGAATGATACCGCTCGTGCGGAGCGCTGGGGAAGGACAGAAGCTAGGACAGATGGTTAAGGATCATCAGAAAAATCAGGATGATGCGATGGGCAAAAGACGTGGGCAATCTCATCAAGCTGACTCGAGATCTGAGGAGCATTCCCTGCCTTACCTCAACCCAATGGCGGCACTGATCCGGCAAGGCAGAGGCGAGTACATGTCAGAGAAGGTAATTAGTAATAAGACTAAAAGGACGGTGGAGAGGAGCTGCCATGCTTTAGGGAACAACTGGCAAGATTTGGTCAGGGGGATGGATAGCCGGTATCGGAGCTGGGTCTCTTTAAAAACCTGTTTGCCTTGCCCTCACCCTCAAAGCATTTCAATTAGCAGTGCTAGAGCGGAAGGCGCCCCTAGTTCATTGAAGGTCCTCTGCAAGTCTCCAGTGAGGCATCTGTGGAGAGGCAGAATGGAGACGAGAAAGAAAGCTAGACTTGCTGAAGAGGAGGATGTGGCGGGATCCAGAGTGGTAGCTAGGAAGGATAAAGGAATTACGAAGGAGGAGGTCCCGGACGCTGTCTTGGAGGTCCCGGACACTTCCGTTGAAGAAGATAGTGGCAGTCCGAGTATGAACGCCGATGAGTGGGAACGGTACGCCATGGGAGTTAGTCACAGGAGCCGGCGTGGTCGCAGAATTCCAGCGCGTGGTCGACGCAGGCGGTTTAATCTTGACAACTGCGAACCTGCTCCCAACTGCGGTTTGGGCCCCGGTACTGGCAATACTCGAGGCAACAAGAAGGACGCACCAGAGCCCAGCAGTCGTCCTGGCAGAAAGGCCAGACGAACTGTGGAACACAGAATCCAGCGCGCTGAACGGGCCTATATGCAGAACACCAACCCGAAGATCCGACGCATTATTCAGAATATGGAGGACGAGGCGATACAGGCCCAATCGGAGTCGGAAATGGAAGATTGGGAGCTGCTGGTTCATGATCCTGGCAACACTAGAGGGAGGATGTCCTTGTGCAAGCAGTCCCTTCATATGTACTGGGTTATGAAAAGGCTGCTGGCCAAAGCCTTAGAGCAGGTGGCATCTGAAATGGCGGATATGACTCAGGGTATACCCAATTTACGTCGTGATCTTCGGGCCCTGCAAATCTCTATGGACTTGCAAGGGAAGTAGCTGGAAGAGATTCAGCAGATGCTTAACGCTGGTCACCGGAGGAGCTCCAGGGAGAACTCCCCAATCTTGGCAAATGTTGTTGAGTAACTTTGGTCCTTGCTTTCTTGATGTCGATTTTGCGATTTTTAGATAATTTAGGCAGCTTTTCTTTCTTGACAGTGGATAGTTTTTTCATGTATATCACCACCAGTAGATCTGGAAAGGACTGCAATGTTTATTTAGCTAGGAAAAAGAGATTCCAGGACTATTTTTACTGGTATGGAGTTAAAAACTTTAGGTGGTTCCTCCGCCCGGTTTCCCCTTGGTGGGCGGGTAGTAGGTCCACTAATTTTGATGTAACTTTTCTGATATAGTAATAGAAAATAGAGAAGCACCACCTTTGCCTACAAAAAAAAAATATTCATAAGTAATTATCAAGAAAAAGGAATCAAGCATTAAACTACATAGCACTTGGTTCCCAACATGGTTTCAAAGCTAGAAAGAATTGCAGAGAAGTGACTTCCTGAGTTTCATGTATATAAAGACATCTTTGCGATTCAAAGATCCTACTTGTGGATATCTTTGTGACAAAGAGTTGTTTGGACACACAAGAAGAAGAAGACATTAAAACTTTGTGGAACCATGCAATCTGAGACACTATACCTCTGAAATATGACATGTGAGTTTTGTGAATTTCAGTGGCACCTTCTCTCTCTAACATGCGAAGGATTATACTTCTGTAATCATACTTCTAAGGATCCAAATTTTTTGTGGTATTACACCTCTATGACATCCGAGTTTTATGACACTTCTCTAAGGTTCATAACATAGTTTACATATCTGAAGCACTCCATATTCTATCCAACATGAAGAAGAATAACTAATAAGAAGGACTATTGAAGGATGCAAATAGAAGTTATAATTGATCTCTACTAGCCCTCGCTCAAGAGGATAAGAAGACCAAAGTTTGTACTTGATATTCTCTGAAGTTATATCGAATCTCTCGTGGCACTATATGGGAAGTCTCATAGGCATTGTGGACTATAATCTATCATATCCTCTTGAAAGAAGAACTATGATCTGAAGTTTGTAGGAATACAAACCATATCGACCCTTATCTCTAAATGTCATTCAAATTTAAAGAAAAAGGAACTTGTTTGAGCATGGAAGGTAACAAGTCTGAATATCTCTATTACAAATCAAAAGGTAGGAATTTGAATTTATGGACAAAAAGATTGTAGAAGCAAGCTTTATTTTATTTTTATTTTTAACCATGAGAAGAAGAATTAATTTGCTTATAAAGAAAATTATATGGAGTCCATCCACACATAGTTGACAAGGCTACTTTGAAGCGAATATCTCCAAAGCTTGCAACAAATACAAAGCATATCTCTAAGACATGACAAAATAGTGCGAAACATTATATGGAACAAGCTATCTATGACATATCCTTTGGCAATCTATACCTATGTAAAAATAACTAAATATCTATGGAATCAATAGGCCGAAAAATGATCTCTAAATAAGGACCAAGACTCTATGGTAAAATGGTTGAATTACTGAAGTTTATCTATGAGATATTTCTCCGTGAAAGAAGAGTTGGATTATCAATGCCAAACCTAAAAACCTATACAGAACAATGTTATACCTCATTGTGAGAAGCACTGTAATCCTAGACCAAAGATATGTGAAGTCTTTGGAGATATAAGTTATACCTAGCTCATTTTTGTGGTAGCCTATGCAAAGTATTATGTGAATTCTATGACGATGTCTTATGAGATTATATGCAAACATTGGTCTATAGTTAAGGAACGTTACTTCTTGACATATGCAAAGGACAAAAGTTTGAAAACCTAAGGATATAGGTTGACTTCGTTACAATTATCTAAGGGTATAGGTTTATCTCTAAAGTTGTTCTCATTATAGTAGTAGATAGACCTCTGAGATTTTTTGCTCTCTGGAAGATCGTCTTAATGGAACAAAATTTTGTGGTATAGTGGAAGGGATCAAAGTTTGTGGTTTAGTGGAAGGGACCAAAACTATGTCATCATCTATTAGATATCTAAAAGGACTAAATAGAAATTGAAGCCATCCTATATAGACAATATATGTACAAAGAACCTTATAAGCTACCTAAAGAATTCTCTACGGTTCACATCCTAGTTCGATGATTGAAGGACTAAGGTACCTCCATTAAAGGAAGTTGATACATGTCAACTAAAGAAACAAGACCATATTTCTACAAGGATAGATAGGTAAGGTTGAAAGAGGTACGCATAATTTTTTGCTCATTTGTAACCTATGTCAATCATATTGCATATAATGCTAAGTTTTCTAGGTCATGATTAAAAAGTAAAATAAGCTAAACAATCATATGCTCTCTTGAAAGATAGTGAACATTTATAAAGGGTTTGTGTAGTTATATTGGAGATCATTGATATGTTAGCATTCAAAGTCTATCCCTACATATGAAGACTAGGTTTTTGTGATCAAGTAATGAAATGAACTCCATCTCATATATAGAAGGCTTGTCAATAACATTTCTAGGGTTTGCAACTAACAAAGTTGTGTAATTGTAGAAATCACAACTTTTAAAAGAATGGCAAGTCTTGAAGACTTTGGAACTTGAAGCATCTAGGGTTTGTAAACCCTACTAAAGGTTTGAATTAGAAAACCCTAGACCCTAACTAATTGTTTCCACTAAAAGAAGAAGATTTAGCTCTTGATGATGGCAAAAATGACATCATGCTAATGTGAGGACAAGGTTGATGAAAAGGTCCAAGTTTAAGAGGGGACTAACCTTCCTCAAAAGATAAGTACTCTGCATCTCCTTTCTTTGATTACTACTGTTATTTTGTCTATGCACTTTGCTTTTGTTCTTTCATAGTCTTCTAATAAAGCTTGCAAGTCAATAATTGCCTAAGCTTTGACCACTGACGAAAGAATGTAGCAAAGCACGAAGACTCTCTTAGATGATGTAAATAAAGAATGAAAGAGCAATTTGAAGATTGCATTAAAGAAGTCAATTAGACTTAATAAAAGGGAAGAAGTTCACTTACCTCAGTTGGAAGGACCTGCAAGATCTTGGATGGATACGCCATTACTTGAGCTGATTGGATTCCTGATTTATTCAATTTAAGGACACATTATTTGAGTTGGCAATGTTGATGATGAACACAGATACTATTGATGGTCGATTATGCTTGGAAGTTGGTATGGTTTCTCGAAAGAGTATGAAGCAAATGAAGGAAGAAAAACTTGGAAGTTCATACAATCAACTATGAAGTAGCCTGGCTCCATGAGATGTTTAATGAACTAATTGATGGCATGTTGGATCTGATTATGATATTGATCAAGGCTATATGAAGATTGTTAGAAAACTAAGAAGGTCGAAGCTCATTATGATGTGATGCATATAGGAGTCGAGAAGCTACAATGGATCTCCACAAGACGAACTAGTAGTCAATGCATTGATGAAGTTCCTTTCCATGGAAAAGGGAGTATTTTTTAGACAAGCTTAGGCTTGCGGATATCTCCTCCCTGGTTAAAGAGTGAGGATCTCCTCCCTAGTTGAGAGGGAGTGAGGATGGGCATCGTGTTCTCCATGTGTCACGTACTATAGCTAGGACTAAGATGTTGCAGAATCTAGTAGGGCAACTATTTGAACCAATTCTCCTTATCATTAATAATTGCTTGTGAACTTAGTTATCTTCTTATTGTTACTTATTAGGTGTTTTCATCAAACAATTATCAAGCGCAAAAACAATAAAGACAATAGACACAAGAAGTAGGCTCAATGCTAAGGCAAAGCCCCTCCAAGGGGAAAACTTAAAAATAATCTCTTCTCTTCTTATAGAATCATTTCAAATGAGAATTCCAAGACCCAAACATTTTGACCAAGACCCCCTCCAAGTACCAAGTGAGCCCTCCTTCAAAGCCCTTCCAAGAAGTCAAAGTCAACTCTAGTTAACAAGAGTCAAACCTTGTTCAAACTTGCTCTAAACTCGGATTTCAATGCCCAATTTCAGAACTTCGGACCTGCGGTGACTTCAAAAACTTCAACATGCAACTCTTGGCCCCTTGCAATAGAACAAAAACCATAATCCTCACATGTGTGAGCAAAAAAGTTAAAGTTTGAGCCTCTTTCTTTTGCGAGGGTTTTTTTTCTTGTCTTCACTCTCGTTTTCCTTCTTGTTCTATTGCAAATCGAACTTGTGAGAATGTGTGTCTTCAAGCGAGTCAAAGTCTTCTTTTATAAATATGCTTCTCATGAGGTCGAATTAGGCCTCTCTAGGCCAACTTTGACAGGCAGGGCCGACTTGGTTTTGGAGGTCAACTTATACAATTTTGACACAAAAATGATTTCTTTTTTATGTTACAACTCGCCTAATAGGGTCCTATACAAATGATAAAGACTCTCTTGACTCATGACAAATATTCTTATGACATGGCAAATACTAGGAGCATGAAATGCATGCTTGACCTAGATGACCATACAACTGGAGCATGAAACCCATGCTATAAAAATAATATTTTTCTTTCTTCTTTTGCTTGTTACATAAAATATACATAATGACATGAGTACAATGACAATTATGAAGACCAAAGCTAGTTATATTTTCCAACATAACAATCGTAAGCCTAGTGCATGAACACTGGCAGAGAGAATGGTGAATTGGATAGGCATCAGGGACCGATATTCTTGAGATATGTACTATGGTCAGGACTAACAATCGTAAGTCAAGTACATTGATCTAAGACAAGAATGGTCCCAAGGACTAACATTTCCTTGTGTCAAATATTGTGACAATGGATTAGGAAATGGTCCCGTGAGTGTTGGAATCACAATTGTCGTTAGACCAAAACCCGTAGGCATTAGCCTCTGCTACAATCGCCAAAGTTAGGATCCACGAGAGGTAGTTAGCCCATGTCGCGAAACACAGGGGAGCGTTGAACCCAATATCCAACAATCTCCCCCCAGTGCGAGTTGGGTGAGTTTTGAACTTGAGACTTGTTATTCTGATACCACTTGTTGGAATCATGATTGTCGTTGGACCAAAACCCACAAGCATTAGTCTCTGCTACAATTGTTAAAGTTAAGATCCATAAGATGCGAATAATAACTTAGTCTATTTCTGTGTTCAAGCTTCTGTGATCCATAATGAATTAAGCAAAGTCTTTCGGTAGAAATCACATAAGAGAAATTTTTGGCCGATGTGTTTGGAACCAACGAGTGTGGTTCATCATTAGGACCAGATGAAGAGTGCGGTTCATCATCTAGACTTGATGATGAACCACACTCGTCGGTTCGAAACGCATCGGCTAAAAATTTCTCTTATGTGATTTCTACCGAAAGACTTTGCTTAACTTAGTCTATGTCACGAAACACACAAGGAGCGTTGAACCTAATGTCCAACAATGAGGACATAACTTGGTGAACACCCGGGTGGGGTATGTGCTCCATAGAGGTAGTATGGTGTCCTATTGAATGCCTCCGAGTGTTGTGTTCTGATCTAGTGGAGAGATAGAGCAAACTTGTCAAGGCCTTGGTAGTTTGACAATGTTGGTTATGATGATGCTATCATCATTGATGCTCATCGATTTGAATCCTTTCTTATATGAATATTTCAAATTGAGACTATTTGATTGCGTCATTATGAATGCCTTCCTAGTTAAGAGGGAGTGTTGAAATTATAACTAGTATTGGTCTTCATAATGTAATGAAAACATATCATTGATGTACTTATCATTTTATTCATTATCATATTTATTTTTGGTCAAAGCATGTTCTTCATGCTTATAGAGTCAAAAGAGAAAAAGAATTTATTATGAGTCAAAAGAAAATGTATTTGAGTCAAGTCCCATTTGGACTTTTGTAAGAAAATAAATTGATTTTTTGTTAGTCAAAAGTCAACACAAAGAACAAGTTGGCCCTCTATGGACGAGTCAGCCTATTTGGCACCTATTCGACCATTCTGAACAACTATATATAAGAGTTAACTCGACCTCTTGGAGAACCATCCATTCCTCACATCATCATCCATATATTTATGCGCTTAGTCAAGAAGAAAGAGAGCCAAAAGCCAAAGGAGAGAGAAAGATCGAGTTTTTCTGCCTTATTTTTGCTCACACGTGCGAGATTTCTATGACATTTATAAGTTAATTACAGGGCCGAAATTCAGCCTCTACTGCAGACTCGAATTTTTTGTGTTTTGCGCATATTTCAGGAAGTTTGACCAACATTGACTTTCGTTGACTTTGACTTGTTGGAGGAGACTTGGAGGGTTGACTTGGAATATTTGTGGCAATTTGATCTTGGATATCTCATTTGATCTGTTTCTATAAGAGAAGGATCTGTGGGTTTTCCCCCTTGTGGGGTTTTGCCCTAGCTTGCAGCCTAATTTCTAGTGTTCTTTGTCTCTTTGATTTTTATGCTTTGAACATTTGTATAATTGCTTGATGAAGAGAACATAAAAGTAATAAGAAGATAACTAATATTCACAAGAAATTATTGAGAAAGAGGAATCAAGCATTAAACTACATAACACTTGGTTTCTCAACATTCCTCCCCTGTAAATGAAATGTAAATGTATTTAAATGCTTCATATTTAAATACTATGCTGGATTTATTGTGTATGTATGCAATGTTACGCTGAAAGTTGTTGTATTGCTTTGTCGAATGGGTATGATTAGTGAGTTGAATAACTAACATGTGTTGTTTGAATGTTGAAGTGCATTCCTTTTATAAAATTTATGAATGTTGTATGAAATGGAAGCCTTTTACTTGAGATCACTGTGTGTTGTATGTTCATGAATGGGGAAGTTAACCTTGGTTGTAATGGTTGTGCTTACTTACCATTATGAGTGTGGTCGTGATGAATTATTATATACCATAATGGTGAAGTGAAGCTAGTATGTCTGTAGGAGCTTAAGGTTCTGTATGTTTCTGGAGATAAGCCAGTGGGTGGGCCTCTCTGTGGTATAAGCGCTAGAGATAAGGAGGCTTGAAGCTACCTAGTTAAAGGCAATGGATTGTTTTATTCAAAATTTGTTGAATACCTCTGCATTATCGGAAGTGAAACTAGGTAGAATACCCGAGTTTCCTTAGAAATTTGAAGTTTGGAGTTTGGACCAAGTCACACGATCGAAGGGCACCACGACCAAGAGCGAGTGAAAAGAGGGCTTATTGAATATTGGGCTACCAAAGAGTTAGAAAATACACATTATATGGAAACCCTTAATATCACACAACTTTGGTTGATGGGTCAACACTTTACGACAATAACATTGTTTCTGGACACGTTAACAAACAACACCAAAGTATTGGAGTATTGAGAAATCCTAAAGAATAATGTCATGATGACATCAAAGTTGATGATGTAGCAATGATAGGGGAGGACATGCGTCACCCATATTTGGTTTTTTGGTTTGCTAGCTAGGCAAATATGAGTAACATGTGGCACATGTTAGCAATGCCACATGGCAAGGGACATGTCAACTTCACCACATGTCAGGTTGTGATTGAATGACAGATATATGAGGTGACATGTTGAGTTGGCCACCAACCTATCAGTAAATTACAAAGATTTGTAGTTATAGAGAATTTGTCGATATCGAAGGATTTAATGCTATAACAGCATATCAAATGCTTTAACCATATCGACATAGCGAAGGATTTCAACCAAGGGTATATCAACGTATCAATATAGCAAAACCTTCGGGGATTTGGACAAGCCACTTTTTATGCAAAACGTAGATATGGTGAGGCACTAGTATGACAAGATATCAGAGAGCGTGTATGGGGAAGTGTGGCCAAGGGTCACCGCGTGGCTTGTATGGTGTTGATGTGGCCTCAAAGGGGTGAATTTTTCAAATGGGCATAACTTTGTGCCTAGAGATTAGAATGAGATTAAATTTATATTGTTGAAAGGCTCTTGATGAGCAAAAGACGATGGCAGTATCAAAAATATGTTTTGGCATGATGAAGGAAGAGAAATTTTGATAACCCCATATTTAAAATAAACCTTGAAAGTTGGGTTTATTTATGCCCCACAACCCTAATAGGATATTAGGGGGTTGGGTGTGCTACAAGTGCACACTAGTGCTCTTGTCTTCTTGGATGCAATGGACACTAAATGATAGTGACTTGTCTTGGAGAGGATAAAATTGGCTTGGAATGATTTTCTTGGATTGATGAAGTGATGCTATGACGAATTGTGTAGTTTTATTGTGAATATCATTTTCCATTTTGTAGAGTTGTAGAATTAGGGTTTCTATGAAGTTTTCACATTATGTTGATTATTTTGTGGCTCTAAAATCTCCTTTGTAAAATATATCACATTGCATCCATCAAGAAAACTAGAGTTGCATTCCTTGATCTTAAATCTTCATTGAAATAATTGATAGTATCCTCTCTCTACGTCACTTCAACCAAGGTCCTTCACCACTGACCTCGCCCTTCTTGACTCAATATACCCAAGGTGCATAAGGCACTAGCCTTTGTGTGCCAATCCCTTAAAATTTCATCTTTCTCTCTTTTGCACGTCAAATTAGGGTTAGGATTTAGCAAAATCGACACCTAATAGCTAATTTTATATATATGTTATTGTCCTAGGGTAAGGGTTTGCATATGGCAAAGGAAAAAATATCATTTGTATGCATTTTTTAGCCACAAGTTTAGGGTTGACGTCTACGTTTTGCTAATTGTTTTGTGCATTTTTAGCCATTGAAAGTTGTTAAAACCTCATCACTTGATTACTCTTTAAAATAGCCTATGAAAGTTTATTGAATGTCATATTTAATGGGTTGTTTTCACATGGTTGTCATAAATTTGCATGATGTGAAATTGTCTTCATCTAAAACCCTAATTTATAAGAATGATCTTTGAATTGAATGGTGGCATGCGTTTGGAATCTATTTGAGCATCTTCAAGACTTATCTTAGCCCTTTAGGCTTAGGCATAGGTTCTTTGAAGTTTTGAACTCGTACCTCTTTTCCACTATGAACCCTTCTTTATTGAATTCTAGGGAATAAATTAAACAGGTTCCTAGGAGGGTATTTAACGTGAAATTTTTTGGATTACTTAATCTTTGAGACCTATGGGGAATTAGGAGGGTATTTAGCGTGAATTTTTTTGGATTACTTAATCTTTGAGACCTATGGGGAATTCTCCCTTTTGGGGATAACATCATTCCACAAAACAACAGGAGAACAACCACTAAGGTGTCAGTGGTGGCTGATCTTATTGTTGCCCTAAACCTAGAGTACCTAGTGAGACTTTGCACTAGGCTGCTAGATTTTGCGGTGACCATGACAAATTATTATAACACTATAATCTGACAATGTACTACTTTATATCAAGCTTCACATGATTCTAAATGCCTATGGTCCATAAATTTCTATCTGTTACTAAACCTTGAAACAATTTATTTTGAAAGAAGAGTTATCACAATGTTTAGCAGAAAGAGCTGGCAATATGATTAATACTCACGAAAGTCACAGAATCACACAATATGCAAACTGCTTTCGAGTATTATCCAGGACAAGTTATTAAAGAGAAAAACGTGTAAAGATTTCAAACAGCCTTCATTTCCATAAATTGGAAAGTTTAACCTTAAAGCAGATTAAATTTACTTTGAACCCAAAAGTATTGTCATACCTAATTAGGGGATGAGAGCTCGAAATATCATCACCACTTTGACTGGCTAAAATAACATATAGAAAACTCATTTTTCCATTGCGTTTTCTGATATTTCAATCAAATTTTACCCTCTCTGCTTGCAATATCTCTTCTTTGGTAACATGAAGTTGCAACCCTGATATCTTCAGGTTGAGCATCAAAAGACAGCAACAAGGAATTAGCATTTGCAGAGATTTATCCATTGCTTGTTCTTCTCAGTTTCCCCAACATACAATGCTCAGTTCCATCTATAGCCCTGTAGACCACCTTTTTTGCACTGAGAAGATCAACTTTGTGAAACTGCGGCAGCGGCCACCATAAAGCAATCATAAATGCCTCAGAATAACATAAAATAATGAGATTGCAGGATGGAACAGAATACAGGATCACTACAACTCAATAGTAATATCCACTTAGTACTGCAGTGTAATAGAGGGGAGACTCATTGACCATGGTAGGATTTTCCAAGTTCTTTGTCACATTAATAGAATAGAGCAAACAGAGTCTAAAGTTTACATAATGAAAATTTGCACTAAATATTCAAAATCCCAATTCAGCAAATCCGTTCCAATTAAGAATGAATCCAATGGGTAGAACCAACTTCTGCATGATACAGCTTCAAGTTCCATTCCACTACTCTTATTATTTGAGATAGGTTTATATCCTATGCAAAAAGAAGCTGAGATGCAACCGCAAATGATAAAGCAACAATGTAACTCAAGATGCTAGAGTCTATGCCTTATGGTCAACTTGTGTTTCTCTATATGGTCAAGATCTGCTGGCTTAGTTGGTTTCAGATCCATACACTGGCATGGGAATGCTCTCCAAGTTTATGACTGACACAGTTGTCACTCTTAAACTCCATTAATGTACTACAGAAAACATCTCCTAACAATATGCCAAAAGCACTAGTCCATTTTTAACGAAGCATATATTCTTTAGTTTATTGCCTCGTAGTTGTTTAGTATTTCCACCGCTGCTTGACCATTGAAAGTTCTCGTTTATGGGATAAACACGTTTTTCATCATAAAACATTCCTTGTCCACAGAATCCACCTTCTGGCTTTGCTTCCAGTATTAACCATAATCCATGGAAAGGACTTATCGTCATCTGCATGGTACAAACCTAGCTTACATCCTTCTCCTCACTTTTACTATTTGGCAAATCCCATAACATCTCCAATATTGATGGCTAAATTAAAATAGTCCCCATACTAAGAATGAATGCAAAGATCCATTGGATGTCTTCGGGAAAACTGTGTGCCAAGATGCAGATGTCCCCTTTGAGCATAGAATAATTTTTTTTATTACAACAGAGCACTCACTTTTCAATCATGTGCATCTTTTCTTCCCAACCTTTTCTCCTTGAAACGCATTTTGTCAATAACGTTTAGCCAGAATTCTCAAGCCACTATGCATTGCCCTGGCATCATAGTGTTGGTTACGGAGAACATTTGCACTTCAACCTCATGCTTTCCGCACGTAGGAACCTTGTTTTCCAAATGTCCGTTACAGTCAAAATGTCCTGCTTTTTGTAGGCAAAATAATAACAGAGTCAGCTTTGCATGATTACCTTCAACTGAAGTAGGCTTGGTCACAACCGGTGCAGACTTCCCAAGCCCTAGTGAGAACGTGTGCCTAATAAACATGGAGTTACAATTAAGCCCTTAGCTTCGCCGATTCAAAATGAAAAAATCTGGTCCGGTGGGTTATGAGTGTCAGTCTCCAATCAGCTGTCATAATATCAAACCTCGTTCAGTTGTATCATTCTCACACAATATAAGCAATAGTGCCTTCGGCAAATGTCACTGGTAGACAGAAACTCGTGTGCCTGCAGTTGCTGATATTTCTTTCCAGGGTAGCTGAATAATTTGATATATGAGTTCAGAGGCCTTTTCCTGCTCACTTTTATGACAAACATGAGGGATCAATACATCCCAAGTTGAAAGCTCAATAAGGCACTTCTTTTCCATGTTCTTTAAGACCTTGAAAGCCAAATCCAATTTACCTTCCTCACAAAGACCAGAAATCAGTTTGGTTGCACTTGAGCTACGAGGTCCGAACCCTTTGAACACCATTTCATCAATAATCATCGTAGCCTCGAGAAACCTCCCGACCTCACAGAGCCCATCAAGCAGAATCCTATAAGTGACCACATCCGGCAAGCAACTTCTTCTCGGCATATCCTCGAAAAGATCGGTAGCCTCATCCAGCCGGCCTTCCCTACAGAGGCCACTTATCAATATATTGTAGCTAATGACATCTGGCTTGCAAGAGCTTCCCCTCATTGCCTCCAACAAATCATGGGCACCTTGAAAATCAGCCCGTTTGCAAAGATCTGTTATAAGAACATTGTAGGTCACAGTATCCAGCGGACAGCTGTTGCCACTCATCTCGTGCAACAACTTCCACACCTCCGCTGAACGACCCACCTTGCAGAGGCCATTAATAAGAGTAGAGTAAGTGAAGGTATCAGGATTTAACCCCTTACCCACCATGTCAATCTTCATCTTTAGGGCCTCGTCCACAAGCCCTACATTGCATAGCCCTCCTATCAATGAAGTATATATGAATTCATTGGGATGTAATCGCATTTGGGTCATTTCTTTCATAAGCCTAAATGCCTGGTTGATATTCATATTCGAACATAGAGCTGATATGAGAGTGCCATAGGTTACAACAGTAGGGTCTCTCATTCCATCAAACATATCCCATGCATCCTCTAAACGATTATCAGTGCAAGCCGCCTTGATGAGGATATTATAAGTGCAAGAGTCCGGCGAAACGGGCATTGTATCATACAAAGATTGAAGTATATCAAAACGTTTAGCACTGAGTAACGCATTGAAAAGAGTATTGAAAGACCTGGTGGAGGGTTTCTCGTACCCAAATAGTGGCATCCTCTGGAAGGTTTTCATGGCTGCATCTGCCTTCCTAGCCCGCCCATACAATTTGATGACATTGCCCAGCAGTCCTTCCTTGCATTTAAAACCTTTCTCTGCACTCAATTGGTCTAAGATCGTCTCCATTTCTGCGAACATCTTTGCGCTTCCAAGCTTGTGGGTGATGATATCGTAAGTGAGGTGATTATGGCGGAATGGCTTGTCGCTCTGAGCTGAAGAAGCACCGTTGAATATTTGGAGCGCCCGAAGTGGGTTTTTCTCATATTTTATCCTCTTCCACAGTTTGTAGGCATTCAACTTCTTCATAGTACCGCGATGCATGAACCAGTCGACCGCATCATACTTCGTTTATACCATATGGGTTGACCCCTTTGTTGAAACCATCGCAGAGCTCTTTAGTTTTATTAAAAATGAGTGTCTTTGGTGTGGTTTTGGGTTAACCGCTTCGTGGTTGGAAACGCGACTCAAAGATGTCGTATTGTGTTATTTGTAATCCGTTGGGATCTGTAACCAGGCAAAGCTAAAAAATCCAATCATACCATCATACCAACCACTTGGTCATATCCCATGAGGATGGGGATGGTCTTAGTTGCAAAATTTGTTTTCATTCTCAAATCATACCAACTACTTGGTCATCCCATGAGGATGAGGATGGTGTTGGTTGGAAAATTTGTTTTCACTCGCTTTACTTTCCATATCAAGGGATATTAAGATTGTCTTTTTGTGATAAGGTTTAAAGAGTAGGCATTTCACACACATAATCTTATGGACTCTTGTTAAAACTATAAGTTGGTATATTTAGGTTGTGCGCGGTCAAATTATAGCGGAAGTGAGAAAATTTGATAAATAGACACCCCACATACACCACAAGGCTCTTACTTAATCATAAGCTATTGGTGTATCTATTTTGCGGAGAAAGTTGGATATACTCTTAATGTTAGCGACAACAAAAAAATGTTGATATGGTCCAATGTGTTAAAATAAGTTTTTATTTAATATTAAAGTAAAATCAGTGTATATACTAGTTAAAAAATTTCAAATTCAACATATAAGCTTGGAGAATATAACTGCAGTGAAAATAATAATTATTTTAAATATGATTTACATCATTTTTTCCTATATAAATAAGATGGTATAATTAATTTGATAGGTATATATTAATAGATGTTTAATATTTATCTTATATCTATTAATGTCACTATATAATAGTCTGTGGGAGTAGCTTAATTCACGATCATCTTGATAATGAAGTGTGATGTTTTATAAAATTTCAAGTTCAAACCCATGTGGGTCAACCAACAAAAAAAAAGTCACTATATAATAGATCTAATTTTTGCCCAAGCTCATGGTTTGGTTTAGGTGTTGATTTTTATATTGTTTGTTTTTATGTGAAAAATAGAATTGTTCTTGTTTTGATTGTTGTTGAGGTTTGATTTCAACATTGAATTCTAGAGCAATAGGGTGGAGGTAGGTTGAGGTATGTTGCTTATGCATGGCATACACTCATTGAAAGTTGATGTTAGGACTGCATTAAAGAGGCCCAACTACTAACAAGATTACATCAAGTCAAGGTGGGAGGTGAAAGTTTTCTAAGGAAATGGTTTGAACATCTTTTGCCTTATGGAGTTTGTGACATGTAGATTCATTACAATCACTTCTTTGTAGTGTTGCTTTAAGTGATATTTTCTTAACCATTTTCCTTTGCAATCTTTGGTCATCTGGGAGGTTAACCTCCACATTCAAATCCCAAAGCATTAATTAGAGAGAGTTGGATCGAATCCAAGAAGTTATGGTGTATTAGAGGTCCTACCATTTTCATTGTTATATGTCAATATTTACTGGGAACCATCTCCCAATTTCATTTTTGCTTTCGAGATTCATAAATTCTATGTTTATTTTTATTCCTAACTATTTTGCATGTGAATGTAATGGGATTGTTGTGATCTAGAGATAGTTTTATCAAATCCAAAAAGTTGCAGTGTATTGGAGCTTTTGTCATTTTCACTACTAGTATATGTCAATATTCATTGCAAGCCATCATCTAATTTAAAATTTGATTTTGAGATTCATGTTCATTGTTATTCTCAGTTATTTTGCATGTGAATGAAATGGGATCGTTTTAAGATAGAGAGAGTTGGATAAAATCCAAGAAATTGTTGCATATTGGAAGTCTTGTTATTTTCACCGATATATGTCAATATTCATTGGGAACCATCACCCAAACCTTGGATTGGCATTTGGGCACCATAAGGCTAGCAACTGTGGTTATTTATAACTCAATGATAGCAAGGCTAGCCTTTAAAGCCATGTTTAGTGACCATAAAACCTACCAAAAGCATTTTTATAAATAGTTTTGTTGCCATAGTGATTTTTTTTAGATATTGAATTTAATTGCCATAAGTGCAATTTGCCATGGGTAGTGCATTGGAAACACTTTGTAGACAATAGAGACACATGATGGGGTGTATATGCAAAGGACGTGGATTATAATCAATGTTACGACATTAATCTTAAGTCTTGTTTGTATTTTTGCACCACCCACATTAAAGATCTTTGGACAATCTAATGATGCACCACCTATATTAAAGATCTTTGGACAATCTAATGATATTTCTACTTTAGTTAAGATGTTTGCTACTTAAATGCTTCCTTTAGGTATTTGCTTATACAATGAATTTTCTCATTCAAAAGTTCCTTCAATCATAAAGCAAGGGCATGGTCATATATTGGATCCCTACAATGACTTTAGTCTTACACATTTTCTTAACATGTATGTGTGCTGTGAAATTGGGGTGGAGTTTTCCAAGAGTGAGAATAAATTTCAACCTTTCTTGGTAGATAATTGTATTATGGCAACATGTGTATATATTATCAGGTGCGTGTCTTAATGCATAGACTAGATATGCATGTATTGTATTTAAGGATTTAGCTATCTCTATTAGGCGTACCTTGGTTTCTATTGTTATGTTGTGGTTTGTGTTCTTGAATCACATTTTCTATCTTCTTTGGTTTTGTTGTTTAGTTCATTCAAATTGAAGTAAAAATGTTTCTCCCAATCTTGTACTCCTATTTTTTTGCAACCTAGAGTTATGGTGTTTGATGATATTCATTCTTATAATTGGGCGCCTCAAAAACCTAGAATTTGAATTAGACTTTATTATTATTTGGTATTATAATTTACATCCTCATTTTCTTCATCTCTAATATCCTTTAGTGATGCATCATTGCTCCATAAATGGTGGCCCTATGGCTCAATTGTCTCGCCAACATGGATGCTTCTTCAAATGTTTTCAATTCCATATCAAATAACTTGTGTGGCCTTTTAATAGCTTTCATAGCAAGCAACCTCTATAGCAACATCAAAGTAGCAAATAGATTTTGTAGCAACAACTTATGAAGCAAAAGATTTCCATAGCAACAACAAAAATATTCCACTTTGCACTCAAACTGTACGTTAGAAAAAGAAATACTCAGCGATCGAAGAATCGATACACCTCATGAATCTTCATTCACAAGTTGTTGATCACACCAAGTAAAACACAAAATTGATAACATTGTTGTTATGAAACCAACTCACAAAAAAATAGATTAACAACTTAAAAATCAGCCTCTTCGAGGGGGCAACCTCCTTTACATTACACAAATGAATAATTCTTGGATGATACAAACGACAAGGCCTCCTTTCTATATATAGGAGTCTAAGGGTCCCAATACAATCAGAGCCTACATAACAATAAATTGTAGGGGCACAACAATAACAATAGTGAGCTTCTATGGGGCACAACAATAACAATAGTGGGATTCTATGGGGAACAATAATAACAACATGAGGACTATATGGGAAGAATAATACAATAAGGGGGTTGCACTAATAACAATAAGGGGTTACACTAGTAGTATAGGGACCTAACATGCCCCTCTCCTTCAAAAAGTGTTTTCCTCAATGCTTGAGTAGTTTTGGATGCTTATATATAAAATTCTCATCCTCCCATGTGGAATCTTCAACGGGTAAGTTCTTCCACTTGATGAGATACTCAGAAATTGATCGATTTTGTAGCTCTCGACTTCTTGTTTCTGTGACTGCTTTAGGTTTCAATATGATTTTTCCTTCCTCGTCAAGTTCTTACAATATTGTTTGAACTAGGACCTTCTCACCTTTTGAATGCCCATACTTCTTCATCATTCTTCCATTCATCCCTAGCTTCATTTATCCAATTTGGTTGGATAATAGAAATGGCACAAAACAATGCTTCCACATCCTCATCGTTTCTTGAGAGTGCATCTGCAACAACATTTTGTTTTCCTTTTTTGTAGATTATTTCAAAGTCATAACCCAACATCTTTGTGATCCATTTTTGTTGTTCTTTTGAAGATAATCTTTGTTCGAAAAATTATTTAAGACTAGCATGATTTGTTTGTACCTTGAAGTGTCTTCCCATTAGGTAAGGTCGACATTTCTTAAGTGCATGTAGTATTGCCAACATTTCCTTCTCATAAATAGTTTTATGTAAATACTTTCCTTTGATTGGACGAATTTCGAAAGCAATGGGTCTTTCTTCTTGCATTAAAACAACACCAATTCCATTTCCTCAGGCATCACATTCCACATAAAGGTTTTTGTGAAGTCTAGCGTAGCTAAGATCGGTGCTTGGCACATTGCCTCTTTAAGATGTTCAAATGCCTTCGTTGTTTTTGGAGTCCAAGAAAATCCATCTTTATTTAGTAACGTTGTTAGATGTGTTGCTATTCTCCCATAATTCTTAACAAACTTGGGATAATACCCTGTCAACCTGAGAAATCCTCTCAGATGCTTTATGGATGTGGGAATTTTCCATTTCTTAATGGCTTTAATTTTTCTAGGGTCTACCTTAACACCTTCATGAGATACAATATGACCCAAAGATTCCACCTCTTGTACTCCAAAGAAACATTCAGAGATTTTGGCATATAATTGTTTCTCCTCCAATAGTTTGAGCACCCTGTGAACATGTTGAACATGATCCTTGCAAGACTTGTTATAGATTAATATATCATCAAAAAATACTAACTCAAATTTTCTAAAGACGGGTTTGAAAATGGAATTCATCAAACCTTGAAATGTAGAAGGTGCATTGGTAAGGTCAAAAGGCATGACCAAAAATTCATAATGACCCTCATGAGTTCTAAATGTTGTTTTTGGAATGTCTTCAGTTTTCTTTCTGATTTGATGATATCCTGAACGAATATCTAACTTGGTGAAGTAAATTGATCCATGTAATTCATCCAATAATTCATTAATGATAGAAATGGGAAATTTATCTTTAATAGTAAGCTTGTTGAGCTCCTTATAATCCGAACACATGCGCCATGATCCATCCTTCTTGTGTACCATTACCACTGGAGCAGTGAAATAACTTTGACTAGGTTGAATTATACCAACCTCTAGCGTTTCTGCAACCATACATTCAATTTCACTCTTTTGGGCATATGGATATATGTAAGGCCTGATGTTTAGGGTAACGCTTCCTGGAATCAAATGAATAGCATGATCATGATCACGAATAGGTGGGAGGCCTTTGGGAGTCTCAAATACCTTGGAATGATTGTCCATAACTTTTTGGAGATTTGGAATAATAGATGATTTCGATGTGGGAACCTTTATCGAACATAATTGTGCAATTATGCCTCGTTTTTCTTTCTTTAGAAGCTTTGTTATTCCGTTAGAGTTGATTATCTTTCCCATTTTCCCTGCAATACCCCTTAATTCAACTTCCTTTCCTTTCGAAAAAAATTTCATGAAAAATTCTTGAAAATTAAAATCTATTGTACCCAAGGATTGTAGCCACTGGACTCCTAGTACAACATCAACACCACCCATTGGAATGGAAAGCATTAGCCTATTCAATAGATATTCTCCCATGGATAGCTTGATATTATGGCACTTTCTAGAGAAATTTATGGTTCCTCCACTTGCAACCATCACTTGACACTGTGTTGTTGGATATATGAAACAATTCAATTCCTTGGCTATCTTACAATGAATAAAATTATGGGTACTGCCCGAATCAATCAACACTATTACCTTTTTCTTCTTGATATGTCCTTCTATCTTGATAGTTTAAGGAGTGGTAATTCTGGCCAATACATTACAAGATATGGTCAGATTCATTTCTTCTTTCTCTAGGGTTTTTTCTTGGTGTATATCCTCTTCTTTTGACATTTCTTATTGTTTTTCTTCCTCCTCTTCACAATCAATGTAAACTAATTTCTTCTCAACACATTTATGACCTTTAGTGTATTTGCTATCACAACTGTAACAAAGCCCTTTTGCTATTTTTTCTTCCAACTTTTGTGGTGTCAACCTTGTAGGTTGTGGAAGGCTAGGGGCATAAACACTTCCATCTTTATAGTTGTGAGTGGTACACTTCATTATTGCCATCATTTTTCTTTCCATTTTTCTTGCCAACCTGAGTGCCTTCTCCAATGAATCAGGTTCCCAAAGGTGAACCTCATGTTGGATGTTATCCTTTAAAGTCCCTATGAAGAAATCAATCCTCTGCTTCTCTGGAATATCATTTACCCTTATATTCAATTTTTGGAAGTCCTTAATGTGCTCTTCCATTGAATCCTTTTGTTTGAGATTTATCAATTGGCTAAAGAAGGTGTTTCTCTTTGTATCCTCGTAATGTGCTATCATTTCCTTAGTGAAAATTGACCAAGTGACAAGTGGTTTACGAGAACAAATCCCTTTATACCATAAAAAGAAAGATTTAGTTCTAAATATAAAGATGCAATACATACCTTTTGTAACAGTTGCACATCATGTAGATCAAAATATTTCTCCATCTGTAGTATCCATGTTATGGGATCCTTGCTATCAAACTTCCTCATATTGATATTTGGAATATGGTGGGTCTTAAATCCAATTTTAGATTCTATGAAATCATGATTAACATTTATTTTTTTCTCATCATGAGTTTCCTCTACTACCTTTTCTTCATTAGGAGACCTTTCTTGTAGTAGCTTTGTCCCACCTTCCTTCAAACCTTCCATGTCTTTCTTCAAATCTTCCATGTCTTTCTTCAAATATGCTTCCCTACCATAGATATTAGCTTCCATGGCACATATAAAACTATTTATCTTAGCTTCGGTCACATTATTCAAACCATCCATCCAATTTTGCTTATTAGGTGTTTCTATTTTCTTTATTCGAGTCATTCTTTTTCTTGCTTTTAATAGCTCGATCTTGAATTTGTTGTATCTCTGAAATTTCAGATCTCCAAGGTTTGAAATTGTGAACTGTAGTATCCCTCTATGTCCTCTTTCCAATTCCACCAGTCGGATCGAAATTGGATTCTCCAAGAAAGAGTTATGCCCAATCTCCCAAGATGACTTGATTATATACTTTTTTAGTAGAGTGAACTTTTACGAAGTGTGGTGTGTCATTGTTTCACCCTTTAGACTTGAAAAAAATACACTGAAAAGTACAATGTGTCCTCTTTTTGCAACTTCTTATGAAATTTCAATCTGATGTTAAGAGAGAAAGTTATGACGATTTTCCCAAGGTCACCTGTTTTGGATGTAATTCGGGAACCTGTAGAAACCCTAAATGTCTTGGACTGTATCTCCGAAAATATAGTGAAACAAGATTTGCAATTTGGGCCCAAGCTTCACCAAGATTTTGGCTCAAATGGGTTTTATTTTCAGAGTCTGAACCATCGTAGAAAAAAATTATAGCGAAAATGCCACGATGACCTGTTTGAGATGGAATTCTGGAGCTTGCAAAAACCCTAACTTCCTTAGATCATATCTCCGCAAATATAGCGAGACAAGATATGAAGTTAGTACCCAAGGTTCAAAAATATTTCAGCTCAAATGGGTTTTTTTTTTTTAGCTTCTGAAACATCTAGAGACAAAGTTATAGCGAAAATGCCATGATGACCTGTTTGGAGCAAGTGAAACCCTAGAATCAAAAGCTCTGATACCAAATGTTATGAAACCAGCTCATAAAAAGATAGAAAAGATAGATTAATGACTTAAAAATCAGCCTCTTCGAGGGGGAAACCTCCTTTACATTACACAAATGAACAATTCTTGGATGATACACATGACAAGACCTCCTTTCTATATATAGGAGTCTAAGGGGTCCCAATACAATAAGAGCCTACATAACAATAATATTGTAGGGGCACGCCAATAACAATAGTGGGCTTCTATGGGGCACAATAATAACAACATGGGGACTATATGGGCACAATAATACAATAAGGGGGTTGCACTAATAACAATAAGGGGTTACACTAGTAGTACAGGGACCTAACATATGTAATCACCATTTGGTTGTATGAAAAAATAGATTTATGGATTGTTTATGAAGGAAAGGAGTTGCTATGAATGCAAAAATAGATTCATATATTACAAATTGAAAATAATTGACTAACAATCAAGAAAAATGAGAAGGGATGAATTAAATTGATTAGTGGTAAATAAAATGTTTAGTGGTTGGATCTAGACTCTCAACAATGTAGAAGACTTACCATGGAGATATTTAGGCATCCAACGGTGTAGAAAAAGACCTAGGGACAAATTTACACTCTCAACGAGGGAGAAAATTTCCCAAGGGTATGTACAACCAAGCAGATGATAAAAACACCTAACATTTTGAAAATTCACACAAGTAGAGGAAAAGACAACCAAGGGCTTACAAATTCACCCAATAAGCAAAGGAATGATATGTATGGTTTATATATGGCCTGTGGGTAAAGGAAAATTCCCAACAAGAAGTATATGATTGTTTGGGCAAGTGCTACAAGTTGGAAACACACTTCAACAAAGTATGCACTTCACTTGTTTGTTGGAAATTTTATTTTCATTGATGTCAAGAATAGGAGGATACTACATATTTCTAAGATAAAGATTGCAAGATGAAGGTCGTTGGAAATATTGTTTGGATGCCTAGCTTTTTATGTGGACACCCTATCTTTGAATTCCTTTTTACTCTAAAAAACTAACTCAATTGGGAGCATAGGATACATGGTTGAAAATGTTATTTCGAGACCTTTCTAATGTTATATGGAACTCTCTTTCACTCCATAGGAATGAAGAGATATGAAAGATTCTATCAGGTTGGCATGGTTGGTTTCACATGTCGACCCCATAAGTGAATGAAAAAACACTATAAATGAAGGATAGATGAGTGCATTTGAAGATTACCCAAGAAAGAAGAGATCCAAGGTGTGCAAGAGAAGTTGAGAAATACTCTTGGGGTTTTAAAGGTGGAGGAAAAATGTGATTTGTGGATTGAATGAGCTAGTCTGGCATTTTCAGTGTAACTTTTCTTCTGGGATGTTTCAAAATATGAAATTTTGAGTGAAATTTTGAGGAGATAGAGGTCAGATCTTCATGTACACGCAGTAACAATTTTAGGCATTAGTTAGCTATACTTTTGAATATATGCACTAAGAAATTTAGGGTTCCCAAATGCTCCTGAAATCTGCTTCTAACTAGCCAATTTAGCATTTTCACTATAACTTACTTGTTGAGATGTTTCAAAATATGAAATATTGAAGAGACATAAGTGAAATATCTAAGTACCCATTGGTAAAAATTCCAGACTTTGGTTAACTATAATTTTAGAGATATGCCTTGTGGAAGTTAGTGTTTTTGAATGATACTCAAATCAATTTCAAATTGGTCAATTGGGAATTTTTGTTTAAACTTCTTTTTTAGGGCATTTTAGACAATGAAATTTTTAGATATCTGAGGATACATACCGAAGTTCCTTGCAACAAAATTTTAGGGTTAAATTTGCAAAATTGGATATGTAGTGTGTTGTACAAGTTCATTATTAGGAAGAGTTGAAAAATAATAAGTTTAGGGAGAAGCATACTTGGTGAAGGTAGAAGTAGTAAAAATGGAAAAAGCAACGAAGATAATTGATGAAGGAAAAAGCAACGAGCAAACCTAATGAAGGTAGAGGCAACTAGAATACTTGGTAAAGATAGAAATATCAAGCAAACTCAATGAAGTAGGTCGGTGCCTACAAATATTTGGAGAAGTGGGATTGTTGTCTCTAGTAGGTCGATGCCTACAAATATTGGTAGTGGTGGGGATTGGTGTCTCTAGTAGGTTGGTTCCTACAAATATTTGTAGCAATGAGAGTTGGTGTCTCTAGTAGGTTGGTTCCTACAAATATTTGTAAGAGTAGTTTGGTGCCTACAAAGAATTATAAAATTAATATTTATGGTTTTCTCATGAAAGGGTTTCCACGTAAATCTTTGTATTCTGCAACTGATAGATATCATATGTGATTGTTTTCCTATGGTTCATGAATGTTTAAATAAACAAGCGTTGTCTTATACTGATTCACCCCCCCTCACTGTAGAAATTATGTATAAACATGAAACTATTCATGTAATTTACTAAAACACAAGACTCAAATCTACTTTACACATCTGTGGAATTCAATTCATGATCGAGAACACAAATCATAAACATGCACAAAGATTTATCACACATACACAAATATTCATCTAGGGGAAAACAATTGCTCAAAATTGCTTCCTATCTGTACATTAATCGAAGAATAAAGATGAAATACATATGTTTCTCAAGCCTGAGTGCAACTTGCAAGCGTATAGTCTATCCCTCTGCTTGACTGATTGACTCTGGCCAACACTTAGCCAATTTTCAAGTCCTCTAAGCTCCTATTTCATTGTGTTGTTCCTTGAGGAATTAGGCCCTTATTAATTAGGAAATTCCTTAATTGGAATTGCACAATCCTTCTAGGCTCATCCTTTGACTGCATGCACCACCTGTACAACTTGGAATAGTTTAAAACTGATAGTATGCTTCCCTTGAACCTAACTTGAGTTCTTTGCATGCATCAATTATTTTGGGTTGATTGATCAGTTAGTTGAATGATCACTGAGTGTGACTGAAGTCACACTGCACAACTTGACCTTCCACTAGTTCCTCTAACAATTAGAACTAGTTTAACTGACAATAACTCAACTAACTGAAATAGATTGCTAGAAATTAAGAATCATTCACATGAATTCAATTCAATCTTCCCCAAATCGAATTAACTAAGTTAACTAAGTGACATGTGCCATGTCACCTCAGTTAAATACCTCCAAGACTTCTGCTGAAATAGAAATTTGAATTCTCTCTAGTTTGAGCAAGGCAAAGTCAAACCAAGATTTTCTCTCTGCATTTTCAACGCTCCCTCTTAGAAAGAAAGGGATTATCAGTTACCCCGATCCTGCCTCTATGGAACTCAAATTTTCATCTTCACAAAACCTTTGTCAAAATGTTTTCATCTTGTTCCTTTGTGGGAATGTATTCCAACAACCTAATTAGCCTCTGCACACAATTTTGTAGATGGTGATACTAGATATCTATATGCTTGGATCGATCATGAAATACTAGATTTTTAGAGAGTTTGACACAACTATGATTATCACAGTAGATCACAGTAGGATCCATCACCTAACCATATAGTCCCACAAGAATCTTTCTCATGCAAATCTCCTCACATTATGCTTGACTGGCAGCCATGTATTTTGCTTCTACTAAGCTGAGTGCCTTTGATCTTTGCTTCCTGTTGTACTAGGAAACTGTTGTGGACCCAACACTAAAAATTCCTCCTAATGTACTCTTTCGGTCTGATGGACTCCCCGCCCAATCTACATCTATGAAGCCTTGAACCTTCACTCCCTCTGTCTGTTTGTACCATAGTTGAAACTGGGTGGTGCCTCTGAGGTGCTAAAGAACATGCTTAGCTGCCTTCCAATTGTAGAAATTCCCACTGTAGATCAATAGATTATGCCATATACTAAAGCAAAATACAAGATCTACTTCTACAACAAACTTTGTGGAAGCTTAATCGAATTGAGCAAGATCAATGAGAACACATATAACTGAGAATGAGAAATCAATCACGCATAACACAGAAGAAATAACTAAATGAAAGCCTCAACCTAAAACCCCAATCTCTGTATTATCATACAAGTGGAAATATGTTCAAGTTACAAAAAGAATAAGCTCTCAAGCTATCCTGCTCTCTCTACAATCAAACATTACAGCTCATAGACTGAGTAGACATAACATATGCCTTCCCTCAGCCCTCCAAGCCTGCTATTTCCTTGCACAGTTTTTTATGGGGTCTAATGATGTCACATGTGTGAATTGGCCTCATCACACTCACTAAACTGAAGAAGGAACTGTGCAATCCTCAAGGAATGAATTCCTTCTGCATGCAAGAGATATTCACAATGGAATATTCCTGCAACTGATATTACAATGTCCCTCCATCTGATCTCAACTGGGTCTCTGTCTAAACTGACATGCATGAGTTATTTATGAGAGAATATTCAGTTATATGAAGTGCAGCATTTACATGCATGCTTGCATTAACTAACTGAACTCACAATTAATTCAACAAATTGTTTGAATTAATCTAACTAGACTTGACTTAGTTAACTGGGCCAACTAATTACAACTCAATATTACAACTCATCCTTATCTCTTTAACTGATGGATAAATCCCTCAACCAATGGAGAAACTGCTGCATGTCCACACATAGACTTCATGTTTCATTTTCTACAACTAATTAACTCAAGGTGAATTAATTAATTATTTTACAAACAGCTGCTAAGATAAAATTCGAATCTTCACTTCTCTATTTTAGTTTAGGGACTAACTAAAATAGGAAGGTATCCCGAAATGATATTTATTGCAGTGCTAAATTTAGCACTTCTATATTTAGCATTTCTTGTTGCTATTTTCAAAAACTCCCTCTCAATAAGAAAGGGATTATCAGTAACCCCAATCCTGTCTCTGTGGAACTCAAACTTGCATTTTGACAGTGCCTTAGTCAAAATATCTGCATCCTGTTCCTCGATCGAAACATACAACAACATCATGATCCACTTGACCACACAGTCTCGAAGATGGTGATATTGGATATCACTGTGCTTGGACCTGTCATGAAAAACTAGATTCTCAGAGAGTTTGATATAACTCTGCTTATTGCAGTAGATCACGATTGGATCCATCCTCTGACCAAACAATCCCACTAGAATATTCCGGTCTCATTTCCGAATCTGCATTTGTGAAGCCCTGAAGCTTCACTCCCTCTGTCCATTTGTACCACAATCCAAACTGAGATGTGCCTCTGAGGTATCTTAGCACATGCTTCACTGCCTTCCAAAACAACTTGGTAGGCTGAACCATATCTTGACTCAGCTAGTTCACTGCAAAGCATAAGTTGGGTCATGCGTTCACCAGATATGTAAGTGAACCCACCAACTGCCGATAAACAGTAGCAGCTACTACCACACTTGAAGTAGCATCCTCCTTCCTCCAGTTCCTAGCTAGAGGAGTCTGCATGGGCTTGCACTTCAACATGTGAAAGCGCCTGAGTATCACATTGGCATACTTGCCTTAAGACACAAATACTTCACCATCTTTCTGCCACACCTCCATGCCTAGAAAGTAGTGCATAAGACCCATGTATTTCATTTCGAACTCTCTTGCAAGGTCTTCCTTGCAAGATTGTATCAGCTGATCATCACCTATCAAAATCAGATCATCGACATAAAGAAAAATGATCAATGGTTTACCTTCTACCATGATGTGGTAAAGGTTTGCATCTGCTTCACTCTTGGTGAAGCCCAACCCGGTGAAATAGCTGTTGATCTTGGTGTACCAAGCACGGGGTGCTTGCTTTAGCCCATACAAAGCCCTCTTGAGTCGGCACACATGCGACTCATGATCGAAGGTTTCGAAACCCTCTGGCTGCTCAATGTACACCTCCTCCTCAATCTTCCCATTGAGGAATGTTGTCTTCACGTCCATCTGATGGATATTCCAGCCCATCTAAGCCGATAGTGCCAACATCGATCTGATAGATGAGTACCTTGCTACAGGAGCAAAGGTCTCATCATAGTCAATCCCCTCGACCTGTGAGAAACCTCGGGCAACAAACCTTGCCTTATGTTTCTCAATACTTCCATCAGCTGCCGACTTTACCTTGTAAAGCCATCTAGAACTCACCACTGACTGACCCTAAGGTCTTGGGACAACATCCTACACATTGTTCCAAATGATAGAGTCGTACTCCTCTACCATTGCATCAACCTAGACTGCTTGCTGCACTGCTTCCAAGAATCAAGAAGGTTCGGTATCTACACACTTCCCAACCAGGGCCATGTACCCAGTGTACCGCCCAGGCGACCTCCTCTATCTGCGCTGAGAAGATGGCTTTCCCACATTCTCCCACGCATCCAACATCAATCTGTCATCTTTCCTTGAGCGTTTCCATCCATCTCTGGAAGTCTCAACATGAGTGGATGTCTCCACTCTCGGATCCTCTACATGCGGCTGCTCTGCATCAATATGAGGCTCCTCCTCCTTAGGAACTGAAAGTTTCTCCTCTACATGCAACTTGAGCTCCCTCTCAATTGATAATCGCATGGATTTCTTCTCGCTGAACTTTAGATCCCTACGTACCACTGTCCTCTGATTGGTAGGAAGGTACACCCAATAGTTGTGGGGTGTATCTGTGTACCCCACAAGTATTCCCAACTCGGTTTCTGTTGGATCCAACTTCTTCCAAGCATCTTTGGTCACATGACAATAAACTGATGATCCAAAGATTCGAAAGTGACTCACATCTGGTCCCTTCCCAAAAAAATCCTCCATAGGTGTCTTCATTCCTAGTATACGGTGCAGGCTTCTGTTCTGCAAGTATACTGTTGTATTGCATGCCTCAGCCCACAAATGCAATGGTAGGCTTTGGTCATGCAACATCGCACGAGCTTCTCCCATAATCGATATGTTCTTCCTTTCGGCCACCCCATTCTGCTGTGGGTTATGGGGTGCCGTCAACTCTTGTTTAATTCCTTCTGCAGTGCAGAAGTCCTTAAACTGTTGGGAGACATACTCTCCACCATTGTCGCTACACAAGGCCTTTATTTTCTTTCCAGATTCTTTCTCTGCCAAGGCTTTAAACTCACAAAACCTCAAGAAGGTCTGATTCTTCTTTTGCATAAAGTAGATTCAGCATCTACGAGAAAAATCATCAATAAAAATAACATAGTACCTTTGTTTAGTGGTGGAGGCTGTAGAGAAAGGTCCATAAACATCTGAGTGAACTCGCTCCAGGATTGCTCCAACTCTACTGTCTCGATTTGGAAAGGAAGATTCTGCATACTTACCCAAGGTACAACCTTTGCATGTATTTGTCTGCTCCAGTTTTCCCTTGGGAAGTCCGGTAGAAATTTGATGCATGATCTTCAGGGCTCCATGGTGCAAGTGGCCTAGTCTTCTATGCCATAGCTCGCCAACATCTTGGCTCTACACCATCTCAGCTTTGGAACTCAATGCAGCACAATCGTCTACCTCCAGCTTGTAGAGATTCTTTACTTGAATCCCAATTCGCTTTATCTGTCCAGTACCGATATGCCTCAGGAATACCTTTCCTTTACTGAAGACTACACCATAGCCTTTATCTTCTAGCATAGCGACAGACACAAGATTCTTCTTTAGACTTGGTACATACTTTACATCACTCAGGGTGAGGGGAGCTCCATGCTCCCTTTGAAATACAACCGTACCTTCACCTGAAACACGGTACTTTCCATCACCGCCCATCTCGATCCGCATCTGGAGATCCTTCTCCTCCAAGTTATTGAAAAGATTCTTGTCACCTGACATGTGGAATGAAGCTCCACTGTCCAGATACCACACACATCCCACCATGGATGAAACCATGCTTGCGATAAGCGAGAAATCCAACTACAATTGTGAGGCCAGTGCCTCACCATCAGATCCCTTCAAGGAACCCTTCTTGGATTTCTTCTGTGGACAATTCGTAGCATAATGGCCCACTTCATGATAATGAAATCATCGCACTTTCGATTTTTCAAACTTCTTCCCACCATGGGAAGAACCGGATTTGGGATGGGATGCCTTCCCTTTCCCTTTCCTCGCCTTACTCGCTAAGGCTAGATTTTCCTCATCATCTTTCTTTGATGAGGATCCATATCTGGTGCTTCTTCTTATCTCCTCCTACATCAGACGCGACCAAAGTCATTCCCAATCTGGTAGTTTTTCTCTTCCATTAACCAAGTCTTGGTAGCTATGCTAGCTCTTAGGAAGATCGAGGAGTGAAATACTCACCATGTCATCATCAACAATCATGATCCCTACACTTCCAAGCTCATCCCTACATGTGATGAGCTTGTTCAAATATGTAGAGATCGTGTCGCCCTTTTCACACTTGATTTTTCCGAATCTTGTCTTTCAACGCTAGCTTCCTCTGATCGCCGCTATTCTGATATAGATATTTCAATGTTTTCCACATCGAAAACGATGTCTCCTTCCCATGGAGACTTGAGACTATGTGGTCTCGAACTCCCTCAAGAAGGATTCTCCTTGCTCTAGCCACACATTTCTTCCATTCCACCAATTCAGTAGCATCAGTCGGCATAGGGACTTCTTGATCAATAAAGTCATTTAGACCGTTATCCTCTAATACTGCTTCCATGCGATCCTTCCAGGCTATATAATTCGAGTTTCCATCAAGGGCACACTCGAGTCTTAAATCGTTGAACACCATTGGTGAAATTGAGATGTGATGAGAAGTCGATTTCTATATTCAGGAACCTCAAACTTCGAACTTCTCCCTTCTTGTATACTGTTCTTCACCTTGATCACCTTTGCTCCGATACCATGTAGAAATTCCCATTGTAGATCAATAGATTATGCAATATACTAAAGCAAAATACAAGATCTACTTCTACAACAAACTTTGTGGAAGCTTAATCGAATTGAGCAAGATCAATGAGAGCACATATAACTAAGAATGAGAAATCAATCACACATAACACAGAAGAAATAACCCAGGGAAAGACTCAGCCTAAAACCCCAATCTCTGTATTATCATACAAGTGGAAATATGTTCAAGTTACAAAAAGAATCAGCTCTCAAGCTATCCTGATCTCTCTGCAATCAAACAATATAGCTCACATATTGAGTAGACACAACATATGCCTTCCCTCAGCCCTCCAAGCCTCCTATTTCCTTGCGCAGTTTTTCTTGGGGTCCAATGTTGTCACATGTGTGAATTGGCCTCATCACACTCACTAAATTGAAGAAGTAACGACACAATCCTCAAGGAATGAATTCCTTCTGCAGGCAAGAGATATTCATAATGGAATATTCCTACAACTGATAGTACACTGTCCCTCCATCTGATCTCAACTGGGTCTCTATCTAAACTAACATGCATGAGTTATTTATGAGAGAATATTCAGTTATCTGAAGTGCAGCAGTTACATGCATGCATGCATTAACTAATTGAACTCACAATTAATTCAACAAACTTTTTGAATTAATCTAACTGGACTTGACTCAGTTAACTAAGCCAACTAATTACAACTCAATATGACAACTCATCCTTATCTCTTTAACTGATGGATAAATTCCTCAATCAATGGAGAAACTATTGCATGTCCCCACATAGACTTCATGTTTAATTTTCTACAACTAATTAACTCAAGGTGAGTTAATTAATTATTTTACAAACAACTAATAAGACCAAATTCGAATTTTTACTTCTCTATTTTAGTTCCGGGACTAACTAAAATAGGAAGGTATCCTGAAATGCTATTTATAGTAGTGCTAAATTTTACACTTCTATATTTAGCATTTCTTGTTGCTATTTTCAACACCAATATAGTTTGGTTGGCCTAACCATAGCTTGACTAAGGTAGTTGACTGCATAGAACATATTTGGTCATGTGTTCACAAGATACATTAGTGAAGCCACAAGTTGCCAATAAATGGTAGTCTCCACTTCCTCACCTGAAGTTTCATCTTCTTTCCTCCTATTTCCTGCTAGAGGACTCTCCATGGGTTTGCTACTCTCCATGTGGAACTTCTTCAGTATCTCATTAGCATACTTACCTTAAGAGACAAACAATTTCTCATCTCCTTTCCATACTTCCAAACTGAGAAAGTAGTGCATGAGTCCCATGTCCTTCATTTCAAATTCTCTTTCAAGGTCCTCCTTGCGAGATCTGATCAACTTCTCATCACTAGTTAAAATCAAATCATCAACATATAATTAAATAATCAATAATTTACCTTCTACCATAATATGATAAAGGTTTGCATATGGCTCACTTTTGGTGAAGCCCAACCCTGTGAGATAGTTTTCAATCTTGGTGCACCAAGCATGAGGTGCTTGCTTGAGTCCATACAACACTCACTTGAGTCTACACACATGTGACTCTATATCAATGGTCTCAAAACCTTCTAGTTGCTCAATGCACACCTCCTCCTCAATAACTCCATTGAGGAATGTTGTCTTCACATCCATCTGGTGGATATTCCACCCCATCTGCGCTACCAATGCAAGAGTAGATCTAATGGATGAGTACCTTTCTATAGGAGAAAAGGTCTCCTCATAGTCAATTCCCTCAACTTGAGGGAATCCTTTGGCCAAAAATTTTTCCTTATGCTTCTTTATGCTTCTGCCTACTACATGCTTTACCTTGAAGATTCATCTTGAACCTGCCACTGATTTTTTAGTTGGCCTTGGGACCACTTCCCAAACATTGTCCTTGACAATGGAATCATATGCCTCCGCCATAGCATCAACCCTTACAAGTTTCTCTATTGTTTCCTTGAAAGAGGATGGCTCATTCTCTACAAGCTCAATCAACAGAGCCATGTAGCCAGTGTACCAATCAAGTGAGCTTCTCTGCCTGCGCTGTGAAGTGGGTGCTCCCACATTCTCTCTAGCATCATGCAATAATCTCTCGGATTCCCTAGTTCTTTTCTGACCTTCTCTGGATGTTTATGCTTGAGTGGCTATTTCCACTCTCTGCTCCTCTAATTATGGTTGCTCCACAACTTCCTGAGGTTCTTCCTTTGGAGCCAAAATCTCTTAATTAGGCTGCAACTGAAGCTCCCTCTCAAGAGAACACCTCACTACCTTCTCCTCATCAAACTTCACATCCCTTTGCACAACTGTCATTCTGAGGGATGACAAGTACACATGTAATTGTGAGGAGTTTGTGTGTACCCCACAAATATCCCCAACTTTGTTGTCAACTTTGGCTTCTTCCTTGATTCTTTGGATACATGGTAGTAAAATGATGCTCTAAAAATATCGAAGTGTGACATGTCTGACTTCCTCCCTGAGAAATATTCCTCTAGTGTACTCATGCCAAGAATCCAACAAGGACTTTTGTTATGAAATAGACCGTTGTGTTTCATGCTTCAACCCACAAGTCTAGTGGTAGGCCTTGGTCATGCAAGATTTCCCTTGCTCCTCCCATAATACTACGGTTCTTCCTCTCAGTCACCCCATTCTATTGTGGGTTGTGGGGTGTTGTCAACTCCCATCAAATGCCTTCCTTTGAACATAAATTTTTAAACTCATTCGACACGTACTCACCTCCATTATCGGTGATGAGAGCCTTCACCTTCTTGCTAGTTTCTTTCTCAACAAGTGCCTTGAATTCAATGAACTTGGAGAATGTATGATATTTCTTTTGCGTGAAGAAGATCTAGCACTTCCATGAGAAATCATCAACAAAGATAATGTAATACTTGTGCTTGGTAGTAGAGGCTATTGAGAAAGGTCCACAGATATCAGAGTGGGTTTTTCAAGGACTACATGTGCCTTGTTGTCCCGATTATGGAAAGTGGATCTTTTGTACTTCCCTAAGGTATACCCTTTGCATGTATCATGTCGCTCTAGTGCTCCTTTGGGGAGTATTGTGGTAATATGTTGCATAATATTCAAAGTGCCATGATGCAAATGACCAAGTCTTCTATGCCATATTTCGTTGACATCTCAGCTGTGCACCTTCTATGCCTTTTGTGCTCAATTCAACACAGTATTCCACATCCAGCTCGTATAGGTTCTTCACATGAACCTCAATCTCCTTCACTTGTCCCATGGCTATGTGTCTTGTGAATGCTTTTCCTTTGTTGAAGATCACATCATAACCACGATCTTCTAATATTGCAATGAAGATTATATTATTCTTTAGACCCTAGACAAATATCACATCCTTAAGCCTGAGAGGGGAGTCTGACTCCCTCTGAAAGGTGGTTGTACCAATCTCAATCAGATTGTACCTTCCATCATCTCCCACCTCTATGTGCATCTGGAGATCTTTCTCCTCCAAGTCACTGAAAAATTCTTTGTTCCCCGTCATGTGGAACGAGGCACCGCTATCCAGGTACCACACACTCCCCATCACTATGATTGCCATGCATGTGACGAAAGTGAATTCAAGCTCAAATTGTGATGCCAAAGCTTAACCTGCCACTCCTCTTGAGGTCTTCTTGCTTGCCTTCTTGTGTGGACACTTTGTGGCATAATGCCCGAGTTCATGACAGTGAAAGCACTTGATTTTGGATAAGTATTTCTTCTTCCCCCTTGACTAGATTCTCCTTTGGATTGGGATTTCTTGCCTTTTCCCTACTTTTCCTTTTCATGCAAGGCACAATTTTCTTCATCCTCACACTTAGATGAATTTGCGTCTCTAGTACTATGCCTTGTTTCCTCCTATACCAAATCAGACCATAAGCATTCCCAATTCGGTAGTTTCTCCCTCCCATTCACCGAATCTGAGTAGTTGTGTTAGCTCTTGGGAAGACCTAGAAGGGTTAGGTTGACCAGATCATCTTCTACAATAGTAACCCCAACACTACCAAGTTCATCACGACATTGTGTGAACCTACTCAGGTACTATGGGATGGTGTCATTCTTCTACATCTTGATATTTTTAAATTTATCCTTGAGTGCCAACTTCCTTTCGTCACTATTGTTCTGGAACAACTTTATCAATGCTTTCCACATTGCATACAAAGTCTCTTTCACATGGTTATTTGAGACAATATGGTATCTTACTTCGTCAAATATGATTCTCCTCGCCTTGGCTACACAGTTCTTCCATTTTGTTAGATTCTGAGTATCAGCTGCTACCGGTTTCTAGATATCATTATTAATGAATTCCTTCAACCCATATCTTCCAGCACTACCTCCATGTGGTCCTTCCAAGCAACATAATTCAAGCTTCCCTTAAGGGCATACTCAATTCTTAGTCCAAAGAAAGCCATCCTTATAGCTTTGAAGAATTCATCCTACATATTCAATCCTCCTGCAATAACAACTTCGAAATCTCTTCTCTACTGTGAATCACGCTCTGATACCATGTAGAAATTATGTGTAGATCTGAAACTTCTCATGTAATTTACTAAAACACAAGACTCTAATCTACTCTACTCATCTGTGGATTTCATTTCACGATCGAGAACACAAATCATAAACATGCATAAATATTTATCACACATACACGAAGATTTCTCTATGGGAAAACAACTGCTAAAAACCCCTTCCTATCTGTATTGTATTAATCAAAGAATAGAGATGAAATACATATGATTCTCAAGGTTGAGCACAAACTGCATGTGTATAGTCTATCCCTTAGTCATACTAACTAACTCTAACCAAGATTTAGCCAATTTTCAAGCCCTCCAAGCTCCTATTTCCTTGTGTTTTTCCTTGAGGAATTAGGCCCCTATTAATTAGCAATTTGCTCAATTGGAATTGCACAATCCTTCTAGGCTCATCCTATGATTGCATGCACCACCTATGCAACTTGAAATAGTTTACAACTTATAATACACTGCCCTTGAATCTCTATCTCAAGTACGTAACTTGAGTTCTCCGCTTGCATAAATTATTTTGGGCTGATTGATCAGTTAATTGAATGATAACTGAGCGTGACTGAAGTCACGCTGCACAACTTGACCTTCCACTAGTTCCTCTAACAGTTAGAACTATTTTAACTAACAATAACTCAATTTAACTTAAATAAATTGCTAGAAATTAGCAATCAATCATACCAAACTGAACTCAATCTCCCCCAACTTGAATTAATTCATTTAACCGAGTGACAAGTGTCATGTCACCTCAGTTAAATACCTCCAAGATTTCTGTTGAAAATAGAAATTCAAATTCTCTCTAGTTTGACCAAGGCAAAGTCAAAATGATATTTTCTTATTACATTTTGAACACTCACCCCCTCATTCTAAGTGTGCATTCAACAATTGGTATTAGAGTAAGCTCCTTAAAAAATAGTCAAATCATTGGAAAATAGATTTTAGGAGCACACATGGTCAATTAAGAAGGTTTCTCCACAAACAGAGCCCCATTATTTGATGAAACAAACTATGCATTATGGATTATGAGGACATAGACCTATCTAATACTCTAGGGTTTGATATTTGGAAATCATTTGTGATTGTTTATACAACCCAAAAGCTCTTCAAACATATACAGTTGGAAAGAAGTCTAGTGAATGTAATGCAAAGCCATGAATGTTGTCTTGTGTGGTCTATTAAAATAAAATTTTGTTAAGGTGATGCATTGTGAATTGGAAAAGAAATTTGGGACAGATTTCAAAACATCTATGAAGGTTATCACAATGTAAAGGAGGCAAACTTTCAACCTCCTAAAAGACAGTTCGAAAGTTTGAAAATGGAAAATGAAGAAAATGTTGGATCATATTTCCTCCATATGGATGAACTTATCAACATCATCAGAGGATTTTGTGATAAGGTTAAACAATCAATGGTTTTGCAAAAGGTGCTAAGGTCATTCCCATTAGGATTTGTTACCAAGGTCTCTTCCATTGAAGAAATGAAGGATCTAGAGAAATAGATGATGGATGAGTTGCATGGGATTCTCATTGCATTCAAATGAGGACAGCAAATGAAAATCTACCATAGAAAGAAGCAACTTTAAAAGCATAAAAAATAATCCAAAAGGACACAAATATTGTGATTATTTCACCCATGAATCAAATACAAAAGAAGCACAATTTGTAAGAAAGCTAAAGAGAGGATATTGCAAAAACAAAGGTAAGGTACCATTCAAATGTTTTAGTTGTGGTAAAGTATGACATTTTGTTGTTAAATGTCCATATGCAAAAGGGGGAGACAATGATTATGAAGAAGAATATAACAATAAAGTAAACCTCATATACACAAAAGAGGAAAATATACTAAGAAAAAAATTACTCTAGAGAGGACAATCACTTTTCTAAAGAAAGTGATGGATATGATTATGATATTGGAAAAGAAGAATTTGTTTTCATAGCAATGGATACAAATTCTGCTAATAAAGAGAATGAAGACACTTAGAAAGGAAAATAAGAAGAAGAAGATGAATAAGACATTGACATGGATGGCAATCTTGAAGAATAATTGATTAGTGCCTTAGAAGGAATAAACAAGATGAAGAAATAATAAAAAGAAGAATGAACAATTGCATAGATATGAAAAGAAGGATCGTGATCTTGATGAAACAAAAAAAAAATTATTATCTCGAAGACTCAACTAGAAGAGGAAAAAAGGATAGATGAAGTGGTGTGAAGCCAATTGAAAGAAAAGGAAGAAAATTGTGAGAAGCTAGAATCTAAAATTGTTTCATTAAGAAGGAACTAGAGAAAACAAATTATCAATCGAATAGAAGCTTAAGGATTGGAAAGAGTGCTAAAATATTAGATAATGTTCTTAGTTTCCAAAGGTCACCATTCATCAAGACAAAATCTTGTCTACGATGAAAAACAAAAGACCCTCGAGGGAGATGCAAGCATTAAGGTCACAAAGGCATCATAAAAGGAAAATCAAGTAAATCCTAAAAGCTATGCTAATATTCTCAAAGACTCCATCGAAAATGAAAGTAGTAGAAAGAAGGAAATGAGGATCGATAGAAACATGTTTCTTCTCACAATAACAACAACATTGAGTTCAGAATTGTTGTTCCACCAAGAAGGCCTTTCACAACGCGGTACCAAAATCTCTTCCTCGACTATTATTTTTCTTGCAACAATTTTTTTCATAAAGCAATACACTATAGAGCTTATGCAATAAGTGATCATGTGAGAGATAGAAATAAAGGATCTTAGAAGACCTTAAAGAATGATAATGTGAGCAATAAAACTAGAATTTTTCATGGGTTTGTTGATAGAAATTTTCTCCCCTATTTGATCACAATATTGAATGTTATAAGTACAATAATTATGGGAACACAACACGTGACTCTACAAGTAACATAATAAAGTCTCGTAAACAAAACAAAGAAGATGGTATCCTTACTAGGCATAGAGAAGAGTACACAAAGGTGTGGAGAAGGAAGTGAGAAGAACAGAAGAAGGAAGAATGTGAACTTGCACCATATGCTAAAAAAAAGGAATCCAATGGTACATTGATAATGGGTGTTCAAAACACATGATATCGGATGTAAACAAATTTCTCACCCTAAAGTCAGAAAAAAATAAATAGTGGTACCTTTGGAGATAATACTTCCGCAAGGATAGTTGGAAAAGGGATGGTCAGTCTTGATGATGGAAATAATACAACACATAATGTCTTGTATATTGAAGGGTTAAAACACAATCTTCTAAGAGTTAGTCAAATGTGTGATCGAGGTTACAACCTCACACTTCATTTTAAAGGATGTGAGGAAAGTAGGTTCAAGAATATTACTGACAAATGCAAACATAACTTGAGCAATGTATACATCCTCGATGAAGTCAAAGGAGAAAAATGTTGTACAAGTAGATGAAAGTTGGTTATGTATAAAAGGATGGGTCATATTAACTTTAAAAACGTGGTAAAATTGAACAAGACACAAGAAATAATAGATATGCCAAGGATCTCAAAACCTACGGACACTATTTACAATCCATGCTAGCACGAAAAGCATACGAGACTTAGTTTCAAAACGAAGGAGTATTGAACATGAAAGCATTAGAACTTGTCCACGTAGAGCTATGTGAGCTAGAAAGAACATAAAATTTAAGAGGTATTTTATGTTGCCTATTGATAATTATACAAGAATGACATGAGTTACATTTCTTAAAGAGAAAAATTAAGCATTTGAGAAGTTTAAAGATTTCAAAGTCTTGGTTGAAAATGAGATTGATTTAAAATCGAGTGCTTAACATCAGAGAAAGGAGGTGAGTTTATCACTAACGAATTTAATGAATTCGGTGATAATCATGGAATCAAGAGACACTTTTCTACAACAAGGACTCTACAACAAAATGTAGAAATTAAGAACAAAATTGTATAGGAAATGGATAGAACAATGCTCAATGAAGCCAAACTAGCAAACACCTTTTGGGGAGAAGCAAACAACACAACAATTTACGTTTTGAATAGAGCACAAATTAGAGTGAACGATAGCAAGACACCTTGTGAATTGACGAAAGGCAGACCAAATACAGTCAAATACTTCAAATTATTTGGGAGCAAGTGCTATATAAAGATAAGTGAAGATAGTTTAGTCAAGTTTGATTTTAGAATAGATGAACATATATTTCTTGGATACACATTTAGAAGCAAGGTCTACAAATGATAAGACAAAATATTTCACAAGGTGGTAGAAAGTATTGATGTAAGAGTAGATGAAGTAATAACTTAAAAAGAACACACAACTAAAAATATATAAGAGACAATCTACATAGAACGAGAAAAGGAAGAAGAAGAGGAAGAAGAAAAGAAAGAACAAGAAGAAATAGAATGCCAATATCCAAAGACACCATCTAGACTTGTCCAAAAGTATCATTTATAAAATCATGTTTTTGGTGACATAGATATAGGAGTTCAAACTAGAAGACAATTGGTAAGTACACCAAAACAAGCAAACTTTTCTTTGTTATCCAACTTAGGGCCCAAAAACTTTACACAAGCTAGTGAAGATAAGTATTGGGTTAATGGTATGGAAGAAGAACTAAATCATATTGTGAAGAATGAGACATGGGAACTTGTGCCTAGACTGAAAGACAAGAATGTGATTAGCACCAATTGGGTCTTCACAAATAAGTTGAATGAAGATGGACAAGTAGTAAGAAATAAAGCAAGATTTGTCTGTGACGGTATGCTCAAGTTGAGGGTATTAACATTGAAGAAGCCTTTGCTCCAGTTGCAAGATTAGAAGTAATCATAATGTTTTTGGCATTTGCATGTTTCAAGAACTTCAAATTCTATCAAACATATGTCAAGTCAACCTTTCTAAATGGAAATATAGAAGAAGAAGTATATATTGAACATCAATAAGTATTTTAACTGTTAGAAAATGAAGATTTCCTATGCAGGTTGAAGAAAGAACTCTATGGACTAAAGCAAATTGTTAAATGTTGGTATTCAAGACTTGACCAATATCTAAGATAATACGGTTTTAGAAGATGAGTTAAGACAGCAAAATGTACATCAAAACATAAAATGAATATCTATTAATCATTGTGGTTTATGCAAATGATATAATTTTTGGAAGTAATTCTAAAAGAATGAGAAAATAAATTGTCAAAGAAGTGCCAAAATAATTGGAGATGTCCACGCTTGGAGAATTGTCATTCACGTGAAAATTTTCAGAATAACTTGTGTAATAGATTTTCAATCTATTCAATGTTTCAAATGGACACTCCACCCATCATGAGGGACCAAAAAGCATAATGATATCAAACGAGTATTGAGGAATCTTAAATAGAAAATAATTCAAAGTATTTGTTAAGGATTTAATATTAAATTAATCAAAAGATGGGGTGTTAGGTCAACATATTTCAATGTAGTTGTTATGGCTTTAGTATTAAAATAATCAAGGTAGTTGTCGAAGGATTAAAACAATAAAATTAAGGAATAAGGTCAAAATATTGAAAAAGAAATGTGGTATATATATGTTAAACAAATGAAAAATAAATAAATAAGGGATAAAAAGGTGGGCGGGAATTATAGATCGAGAGAGCCAAAGGGGGTAAGAGACCAAAAACTAACTAATAAAAAGTAATGAGCAAAAGGAGAAATATAGTGGGGGAGGGGGGGGAATTTAAATTGTTAAATTTGTATATAAATAAGAATAAAACAAGAAAAGGTTTAAGGGGGTGAAGGGGCATAGATGAAAAGCAGATAGGAGGCAACGAGGCTAGGGGGAGCTAGAAATTTAGGAATGTTGATTGTATACAAATACATAAGGGGATCAATAAAAAAAGAGATGATTCAAGGCTTGTATATATCTATATAATATATATATATATTATATATATATATATATATATATATAATAATATATATATATATATAATATATATATATATATATATATATATATATAATGAATAAGCTAGGAGTGATAGACCAAAAATAGATTGACAGTGAAGGATAAAAAAGAATAACATAGTAAAGGGCCAAAAAAGGGGCAAGGAAAGAAGAAGGAAAACATATTAATTAGAGAGTTAATGGATAACTGACATCCAGGATTGGCTTAGCATATAACCATCTTCCCTGTTGATTTGAGAGTTATAAAAAGGGACAAATGCTAAGATTTTTGGATTGGTCAAAGCAAATGAGGTGTTTGCAATTAAAAGAGTGCTCAACTATAACATACTTTGATAGTCCAAAATGGTTGGGGTATCAACTATATGATATTTAAGGTTGGCTTTAAAGGGATGATCTGTCTAGCTAATGTAAGTCTCATCGCAAGACAAGGAATTTGGTAAACCCTTAAACTTAGCATGGGGTTAGACATATACACACACACACACACACACACACACACACACACAGATATATATAGATAGATATATATCTACAGATATATATCTATGCTATATATATCTATCTATCATATATATATGTGTGTGTGTGTGTGTGTGGTATATATATATATATATATATATATAGTGAATAAGCTAGGAGTGAGAAACCAAAAATAGATGACGATGAAGGATAAAAAAGAATAACATAGTAAAGGGCCAAAAAGGGGAAAGGAAAGAAGAAGGAAAACATATTAATGAGTGAGTTAATGGATAACTGACTTCCAGGATTGGATTAGCATGTAACCGTCTTCCCTGTTGAAGTTGTTATGGTGTTTCTTGATCTCAAGAGCTTCCCTAATGATTTGAGAGTTATAAAAAGGAACAAATGCTAGGAATCTTGGATTGGTCAAAGCAAATGAGGTGTTTGGAATTAAAAGAGTGCTCAACTATAACATACTTCGATAGTCGGAAATGGTTGGTATCAACTATATGATATTTAAGGTGGGCTTTAAAGGGACGATCTGTCTGGCTAATGTAAGTCTCACCGTAAGACAAGGAATTTGGTAAACCCTTAAACTTAGCATGGGGTTAGACTTATCTTTGGTTGATCGAAATATCTGCTTTAGAGCTTTATGTGGTTTCAAAAAAAAATTATATTTAATTTTGATAATATCTTAGCAAATATATTCATTTTAGGTGTATATATTTCTCAATCTAGAAAAGGCATATTCATTTCTCATACCAAATGCATCAAGGAGATGTTGAATAAATTTGGAATGGAATATTGTGCACCAGTTAGTATACCCATGATCATAGGATGTAAATTGAGCAAAGATGATGAATCCACACAAGCAAATCAAACACTACACAGGTTAATGATTGATAACCTATTACATGTGAAGAGGAGTGCCACTAGACATGACCCAACCTCCAAGCTCCAGTTATGGAAGTGGGGTCGACAAACTGACAATTCACAACATCCCTTAAGGCTACAAAACACTCATGATCCAAAGGACCATTCCATGTGACAAAACCCTGAGTTGAGGCTCTTTTTGCTACCCTAAGCCCACTACTGCATGCATGACAAGGCCAGGGTGTAGTTATAGGCCTCCAACTGCATGCACAACACTGCTTCCATGCGGATATAGCCCAAAATTTCTAGTTTAGAGGGTGTGGTCCCGAGATTTGAGCCACCTTTCTAGGCCATCCTCCAAACCACTACCCAAAACTACCTGCAACTTCTCAAAATGATAAATGAAATAATGAAAAAGCTTTTCATACAAACATTTCATCAAACACATGGTAAACATGTAAGCTACAAGTCATAAATGCATATTTGAGTGTAAGTCTCAGTTCTTTAACTGAAAATCACCGAGAAGGTCTAATTCCCTCGCAACTAGTTGCAACAACGCTTGTTATCCCTTGCATTCATCAACCATTCATTAACTTATCAAAGCATAAAAAGAGCCATGGCCAGGTTACATCATAAATCATGCTTATAGCCAACATCTAGCTAGAATATTAACCATGACATAACACCATCAGTCAACATAATAGCAAGTACAAATACTCATAAATCACAATAGGAAAACAACTCTTATTAACTTATGCAAAGCCAACCATGTCAGGGACTTCGTAGATTGAGATGAACCAAATATTTATTTCAACTAGTCACCCCCATGCAATATTCCAACCATGAATGTGGGACCTCATGGGGTAAACCAAGACATTAAAAACCAAGGGAATCTAGAGGTTAAACCACCTCCACCCTCAAATTACCGCTATCTCACCAAAACCAGTCAAGAGATCGCAAAACCAAAACAAGCTTGGATGCCTCAGAATTTCTTCACCATACCTTGAGGAATTTTCCTGTCCCCACCCACCTTTTAAGGGTTTCCTAGAGAAAACCATCTCCACCCCCAACTCTTGGGAATTTTACTAAGATCACCTCACCCGGTTCCAAAACCTTCCAACAATCCAAAGCTCAACCAATAAATAAATCTTATCACACCCTGGCTATCCAAGAAATGGAAAGGAGAAAATTAAACCACTATCAAACCCGACAAAACCCATGCCAATGACAATAATTGAACGAAATACACAAATGCATGAACCATGCATTCACACCTCAACTAGGAAATCACACATGCAACCTGTTACCTGCAAATCTTCCTACTAAAGTTGTTGATCCAACCTTCTCCTTGTTTCCTTTGCTTTTCCCTGCTTGCTCTTGCTTTTCCCTTTCCTTCCTTTTCTTGTTTGCTTTCTTTCTTCTCTTGGTGCTCTCTCTTTCTTTATCACTAATTTAAAAACAAAACTGATAAAATCTACGAACTGGTTCTCTGAAGCATTTTTATTATTGATGTCTCTATTTTCTTCTTTTTCCTAAATTTTCCTTCAATTTCCCTCTCATGAAAATCTATCTCTTCAGCTTCCTTTTCATCTATGTTCCTTTATTTATCATAAATAATTGCCAATTCATGCCTATTTTCCTTTTCCAATGCCTTTGCCAATTTCCATAGCCATAAATAAACTGAAAGTGATGCCCGCTATAGTGGTTTTCCCAACATTCAGCTTGGAATAAGTGTCCCATGACCTTAGTCTTATTTGGCCTTTATTAACATTTATTACATGAAATTTTAACCAGAGGTTGTTACAAACCTCTCCCCCCTCGGGGAACACCGTCCTTGGTGTTTTATGACACCATCGTTGAAAATAAAACATACTGCCTGTGGAGCTTTATAACATAGCTCGATGCAGTATTTATAATGAAAAACTACTACAAACCATGACCAACATGACCATAATACCACTTATTGGAGCTTTATAACTGAACTCATTGTGGTGTCTACAACTATACACACATATTCATATATATACCAAAACTCATTTGCTTGACCCAATAAATAATGAAGGATATAAAGCTCGCAAATGATCTGCGATCTCCCATGTAGCTTCATCAGGCCCAAAGAGCTTCCACTACACTTTAACTTGCTCGATTGCTTGATTTCAGAGCATGAGATATTTCCACTGCAATATGCATTGTGGTCTGGCTAGAATTCTCTCTCTGGTTCCACTTGTAATACAAACCAATCAATCACATTATCAACATCTTTGACATACTTATTAAGCAATGAATCATGGAAAACATCATGGACTTTCATTGTCAGAGGCGGTGCAATTCTATAGTCCACCAGTCCAATCCTCTAAAGGATCTTGAAAGGCCCGCAATACCAAGGTGCAAACTTGGCACATGACCCAATCCTCAAGGAGATCCTCTTGGTCTTGAAGTGAAAGTACACATGCTCCCCAACCTAAATCTCCTTAAATACCCTGTGTTGATCTGCATAACTCTTTTTTATGTCTTGTGCTACCTTCAAATTCCTCTTAATAACCTGCATTTCATGTCCCATTTCTGCCAACATGTCCGATCCCATTAACACCTTGTTCTCTGGATCACTCCAGCTGGTAGGAGTATTACGATTCTGCCCATAAAGAATCTCAAACAGACTAATCTTCAATGACTCTTGATACCCATTATTATATCAAAACTCAACCAATGGAAGATTAAATTCCCACTTTTATTGCTGATGCATGACACACATCCTCAACATGTCTTCAAGAATCTTGTTCACCCTCTCCGTCTGTCCATATATCTATGGATGATAAGTTGTACTGAAAGCCGACTCTTTCCCCAAACCTATAAACAACTCCTTCCAAAACCTGGAAGTGAACTTGGCATCTCTGTCAGATACAATATTCTCAAGAATACCAAGCCATTATTCATGAGATGATACTCCTCATCCCTATCACCTTCACTCAGCAGCTGTAACATGTGCCTCAACCACTGATACCTGTCATCATGTTTTCATACCTGTAAGATCTAATCCTGTAAGTCTGTCCCATAAGAACTCATTGTTGCAATATGATTCACCTGTACTCTTCTACTAAGAGCATCTGCAACCTTGTTCTATTTTCCCTTTATGTCCCCGATCTCAAAGTCAAACTCACTAAGAGTAGCCATCCATCTAGATTGTCCAACATTCAGATTTGGTTGGTCAAACAAGTACCTCAGTCCACTATGATCACTCATCAGAATAAACCTCCTTCCAAGAAGATAATGTCTCGACATCTTCAATGCATGAATTATAGCTGCTAACTTGAATCACACATCACATAATTTTGTTAGTGTTCATTCAACTTCCTTGACTCATAGCATACCAGCTATCCTTCTTATATCAAGACTCCACCAAGTCCTCTCTTGCAACAATCTGTACATACTAAAAACTCTTTGTCTGGATTTTCAATCTTCAAGACCATAGCATTTGTAAGAAAATGCTTCAATTGCTCAAAATTAGCTACACACTCCTCAGTCCATTCAAACTTCTTCCATTTCCTCTGCAAGGATGTAATAAGATAGGAAATCTGTGAGAAGTTCTTGATGAACTGCAAGTAATAACTTGCTAATCCCATCAATGATCTGAGCTTATCCACATTCTTAGGAGCCACCCATTCAGTGATAGCTCCAATATTTTTTGGGTCCACTGATATACCTTACTTGGAAAAAGCATGTCCTAAGTAATGAACTTTTGTCTGAAAGAAACTGCACTTACTAAGCTTGGCATATAACTGATGCTCTCTCAACAATCTGAACATTGCTACTAAGTTCTTTGCATTCTCTTCCACATTCTTAGAATATATCAATATGTCATCAATGAATACTATCACAAACTTGTCCAGGCAAGGATGCAACTCACTATTTGTCAAACACATGAAAGTACTTGGAGCATCAGTAAGACCAAAAGGAACTACTACAAACTAATAATGACCACACCTAGTACGAAATATGGTTTTGTAGATGTCCTCTTATTTAATGAATACCTGATGATATCCTAATTCGAAGTCAATCTTCGAGAACATTGTTTCTCCCTTCAACTAATCAAACAAGTCATTAATCTGTGACAAAGGGCAATTGTTCTTGATTGTCGCCTTGTTCAACTGCCTGTAATCAATAAGCAACCTAAGAGTACCATCCTTCTTATTCACAAACAACACTGGTGCACCCCAAGGTGACACACTTGGCCTTATGTATCATTTATCAAGCATATCCTTAAGCTGCAACTTCAATTCCACCAATTTTGGAGTGCTCATCTTGTAAGGTGCTTTTGATGTTGGTGTTTCTCTTGGTACAAACTCAATAGAAAATTCCACTTCCCTATGAGACAGTAACTCTAAAACCTCTACTGAAAATACATCACGAAACTGCCGAAAATTTGGATACCTCTTCAAGACTTAAACATCCTCAACATCCTTCCCTTTATCACTAGAAACATGAACTGCAAATAATACACATCGATGTAGGATTATTCTTACCTTCGATATTCTCTTCTCTCCATCATCATCCAAGCACTCAATCGCCTTCTCGTAGAAATCTACCTTAGTCATATGAAGTTACAACCAGTCTATACCTAAAAGCATCATTTATGAACCCAAAGGAAGCACATTTAGATGCACTGATGTAGACATACCATTCAACTCAAATGCACAAGATCTCACCCAATGATGAACTCTTTTCTTAGTACTTGTAGTCAATTTCAGCAACCAAGAGTTTGCATGCACCTCTTTACTCAAGGCACACTTATCCACTAGGTCAGGATTAAACTATAATTAGATCCAAGGTCAATCAAAATGGAAACAACTCGATAATAAACCTTACCTTCCATCTCAATAATGTATGCATGGTGATCTTCTTGCTTGTTATCAAATGTTTCATAAATACAAGAAATGTTTTGTCCAACATCCCCAATTTTCTACGCCTCCTAAGCACTGTAGATATGAGTTCTACCACCCTGCTACAATGAACAATCCTTTTTGCGATGATCCTTGACACATATCTAACACTACAATGGTTCTCTTCCACTACCATTATTTTGCTGCTCTCTAAGATTAGATCCATGTCCCATCTATGTTATAGTGAATTTCTTGTAAGGAGCGACATTGTCTTTCTCACCTACATCTTGAGCTCTTTCCCACTTCAGAGGCCATTTTCCTTTGGTCTTGTCATTCTCTTTCCAATAACTCTTAGGCTCGGTCTTGCTCTTTGATTTCTCATAACAATGCTCCAACTTTCCAATGACTTCCTGCAAAGACCGAGGCTCATCATACTTAATTTGATCCTCAAATGCTAATGGAAATACATGAATGAATATTTGAACCTTTGTCTTCTCATCCTTAAGATACGACACATACATCAACAACTCCATAAACTTAGTCGTATACTCTTCTTTTGTCATAGAACCCATCTTCAACTTGTAGAACTCCTTAGCCTCACCGTCCTACCATCTCTCTAACAAGTACTTCTTCCTGAAGAGTCTTTTGAACTCATGCCAACTTAACTCCTTTGTCATGATGCCTCTGGCACGCTTCACATCTTCCCACCAGATGTTTGTCTTTCCCTTGAGACTGAAAATGGTTATCCTGGCTTTCATGTTCTCTGTATAATCATGCAACTCGAAGAAATTCTTCATTCCAAGCAACCATGCTTTTGCATCTTCCGGTTTCTTCAAATCTCCATTAAATGTAGGAGCCTTGGATTTCTTGAATTCATCTGGAAAGTATTGTAACAACCCTCATAAAAAATCCATGTAATAAAGTAATAAAGGCAAAATAAGACCAAGGTCATGGGGCATGTATTCCAAGATGAACATTGGGAAAAAAATCATAGTGTGGGTGTTAATTTGGTTTATTATGGCTAAGGGAAATTGGCAATGGCAAGGGCAAAGCATTTGAAAAGGCAAGAGGCATTAATTGGTATTTTATTTATGAAAATAATGGAAAATAGGATAAAAGGAAGGTGAAACATCACAGGTTGCATTTGAGGAGGAAAAGAAGAAAAATAATGGAAATTAAAGAAAATATAGGCCTCATTGATAAAAAGGCTTTTGAGGATCAGTTCATGGCCTTTTGACAGTTTTTGGGTGGAGCTCTCTCTCCATTCTCTCTCTCACACTTATAGTATTCTTGGAGCTCTCTAGCATTGGAGGAAATAAGGCAAAGGAAGGATAAGAAAGAAAAGGGAAGCAAAGATCAAGCAAGGGAAGAGCCGGATCAAGCGGCCATAACGGGATTACTTTCAGGTGTGACAATGTTTTTCAGCCTTGCCTTGCCATTTTCAGATAGTCATGGTGTGATGTGGTTCTCTTATTTGGTTGAGCTAATTGCCAAATGGATTCAAAGCCGAGTGGGGTGGTCTCAGGACAAATGACGAGGCCTAGGAATCCCTTGGTGGGATATACCGTAAGTCCTAGTTGTGAATACCCTTGTTGGGCCTAGGAATCCCTTGACCGATAATGGCAGGATATACGTTAAAGCCTAGAGGTGGAGACAAACAAATTCCTCTTGGTTTAGGTGGAGAGACCTGGAGGCATTTATGCTTGTATATGCTTAGTGATCCCTGGACTGGTATATGGTGGGATTGCGGTAAAGCATGGTTGTCGATATCCTCGTGGGGCCTAGGAATCTCTTGACCGATAATGGCGGGATATATGGTAAATCCTAGAGGAAACCTTGATTTGTTTTGTTGTGAGTCCCACATTCATGCTTGGAATATGGCACATGGGTGATTGGTTGAAAGAAAGATTTGGTTCAACCGAATCTATGGTTGGGTGGTATGTGGAAGTCCCTAGCTTGGTTGGATTTTTCATATATTAATATGATCTCTTTTCTTCTTTTTTTTTTTTTTTTTATAATGTACTTGCTATTATGTGGCTTTATTGGTTGTTCTATCATTATTGTTATGTTGGTTATATGCTGGTTATAAGCATGGTTTATGATAAACTTTGGTTATGGCTCTTAACATGTTTTGATTGGTAAGTGAATAGTTATTGAATGCACAACCTAATAGATGTTATTGCATCTATTATGAAAAGTCACTAGAACTTCTTGGTGATTTTCATATAAGTATCAAACCCTTATGATCATATATGCGTTTATGACATATAGATTACATGTTCATGATATGTTTGACGAAATGTCTATCATGGTTAGGCTTGGTTAGATCAAGCCATTTATCAAGTTTTGTGTTAGAGGCTTTGTTTTGGTGTGATTTATTCTCTAGGAAAATCTCATCAAGTTCTGGGCATTGGTCTGGAGACTAGCCCTGAAAAAGTGGCTTAAATCTTGCTGTCTGTGGCATAGAACTGGCTGAAAAAGACTACAGTCTCTCCCTTGTAGGCTTGTGGGAGCGACTTAAGGGTTTCAGTCGCATGGAGGCCTTATCATGAGAGCGAATGGGGGTTTAGTTAAGTGAAAGGCTAGATTAACTTAGGGGTTTGGAACCTGGAGTGGTGGATTAGCTCCTCGGGGACCTATAACACCTTAGGGAGGTCCATAAAGTGATGGTTCATCGATTCCACTTCCTTAACTACACCTAAGGAGTTGAAGCATATTATACTAACTCTTCGTCATATGTTTACCCCCGTGGACCGGTTAGCTTGGGTAAATGTGGGAGGAGGGTGTAAAGAGCAGTATCAGATCATGGTTCAACGCTTGGACTGGATGGGTGGAATCTGTTTGTCATGCATACATGTAGGTTGTATATTTGTTGGTTATGTATGCATGGTGGTGGTCATTGTTACAGTTGTGTTGACATATAGAAGTTGTCGATGTTGATGTTGGGTTGTGCTTGTCATGATTTCATATCGGTTGTATATGCATTTGTTATGCATGTCAGTGTGTATAGGTTGTTGTGCATGCATTGTTATGGTTATGCATGCATAGTAGGTTAGAAACACATCATGGTGGTAATTGTATGCAATTTATGTCATCATAATGCTATTGGTATGTTATGATGTTGATGTGTTGGTTGAGATAGAGTAGGAGATGCAAACTATTAGAGCAAGATTACAGCACTAGACCTCAGGGTAAGAGCATATCATCATACATGTTTGTATTTTTGGCATGAAAGTATGATAATTTATGGTTGTTATAGGCATTATGGTTACATACATGCTTTTCATTCTATTATTTTTATGGTTACATACATGATAGATGCTAGTTAATCAGTGTGGTCATATACACGTGTTAGATATCCATGAATGGTAGTAACTTGTTGTTGTATGCAATGCGGTTATACACATGATGATTATGGTCATTGCACTTAAGATCTTGATGTTATATGTAAAATGATATCATGGATTGACCTGTGCAAATGGTTATGGTTATGGCATTCAGGTACGAGTTGATATATTTGTGATATTGTTTCGTACTAATTTGGACTGACTTGAGCAGATGTGATAGCCTCCCCTAAGATATATTGGGGTATGAGTTTTATTATGTCGTTTATTTGGTGTTTGAGTTTTTGGTGTCTATTGTTTCGTTTATCTGTTATTTGAGTGTTTGATTAATTGCATGATATGAGTATGTGTCTATAACATTATATGAAGAAATAACATTGTTTAAGATAGTGATACTAATACAATATGTGTTGAGATACTTGAGTGTAAGTAGGTGACATTTGTAGCATTATGTCTAATGACTGTGAGTTGATTATGACATGGTTGTTAGTCTTTAATTAGGTGATCAAATTTATGCTCGAAAATGCAAGTGCCCAGAACTTGTTGCAACTGGTGCCAAATCAAAGTGTCCATCGTTCGAAATCCAACGATGTTCATTTCACCTCAATCTGACACCGGGACCTCAAGTTATAGCCTGCATGCCGTTTTCCCAAACAGACAAAAAATGGCAAAATTTGGGTTTTGACTGTGTTTTTTGGGTTTTTGAGGACCAGTGGCAGACTGCCACTTGGCCTCTCTCCATTGGTTAAAAATTTGCAGGTTTCAAGTTGGTTTATATTAGTTTTTAGGTGGACCAATAACAGGAAGCCACATGGGCCAATGGGAGGCAGCCACGTGGCCTCCCCACATAGATCAAAAATTTTATATGGGTCGAACAACACCCCATAGGATTTGAACACGAGACCTCGTGCCCACAAGTCCAATGACCTACCACTATGTTGCGCTTTGGTGCTTGTTAATCATAGTGGCCAACATATATTTGAATGGGCGCACATTGTATATGGGGGAAGGGGCCAGGGCTAAGCCCTAGCCCACGACCACTGATGAGCCTCGATATTACAACAAGAATGTTGCAACTTCCAAGGCTACCGATTTTTAATTATCAACCCGAGGTTCGTACAAACTTAAGAGGTGTCGACACTATATGTGTTTCATACAATGTGTCCTTCCTTGGCAGTCATGATGTAATGGAGTGCATGCACTGAAGTCAAATCCTAAACTAATTGCAGAAAATGAAAAGTTCGAAATGGAACCTTAACCTATTGCAAGAAAGAAAGTACAAGGAAAGAGACATAAATTCAATGTTAAATCACACCATTTCCTAATTAACTTCAAAGAAGCTATGCTTTGCAATAATGCTAAGTTATCATGAACCAAATGCTACTATCTAAGCATGGAAGTAAGAAGCATCAAACATCACTAATGTGCAAGTAAAGGGACTGAAATTAATTTGTTTTTGTCTTTTTGTCTTTTCATGCAAAATCAAGTATGCAAACTAATTTCTTTTGGTGATGTGGCAGGTGAATTAAGGATTTTGGAGGTTGGATGGAAGGGTTAGGAGATTATTGTATGGTGTGGGAGACCCTTGGGAAGCTTTTGGTGACCTCCTAGAGGTTTTCTCTCAATTCGGCCTCAAAACAGGGTATTTCAAGAAAACCTAAGGGATGTACTAGAAACCTACAGGGAATTACAGTGAACCTACAAGATACAACCAATAGAAAAATGTGAGGTGTTGGAGGTGATGGGAGGCCTAGGAAAGGTGTGTGATGGGTGGAATGGAGTGGGAAAGTCCCTAGGATCACTCAGACCTCAAAACCAAAGTCGGGAGATGGATGGATTCGCTCAAAAAGCTTGGAGAAGTTTCCTTGTGAAATGATGAAATTGGTGAGGGTTTAATGACCAATCAAATCAAATAAAAATTGGATGGGACATATTTTGTTATTAACTAGGATGTCTTAGGTCCCTATTCCAAGTGGAATCACTCGAAAAGACCTATGTTAACCATGCAAAAATAAAAACATTACTAGTCAAAAATCTAGAAATTTGAGAGCTAGCGAGCTAGTAAATCTAAGAAATGCCTAACCAAATCAAGTGCAAATGCAATGGTGTAATTTTTGTTATGAACTAGAATGTTTTTGTGATCTAATTCAAATGGAATCAATTTGATTGAAGTTTGTTAGGATGCTCTAAAAAATAGCAGCAATTTACTACTATTTTCTAAAAAAGAGGTCCAACAACCTAGATTTGGGAATAAGAAGATTAATCCAAGCAGATCAATGATTACTATGAACTTCCAAAGCTTTTCCAAGGATGAAATAATTCTTGTGATACTGCAAAAGAACTTCCATCAACCATTTAACTCAATCCTACAACAATAAATTATTAATCCTAAATGCAGAAATAGAAAGACATAAAAATTAGAGATGCATGTGAATAAGCAATGAAAAGAAGGAAAGAAAATGATACAAAGGGCTCTGAGGTTCCTGATATGGCCAAGCCCAAGGAAACTCAGAGATCTATGGAAGAGAACAATATTTAAAGGTTTAACATGACACCAATATTCATTATTTTTGTCATTAGAATTACATCCCTGCAAGAAAATACAATGGAGCTGCAAAAATACAAGCTCTCTCTACAATAACATTAATGAAAATCTATCCCTAGAGACAAATTCGATTTGGTACTTATACAAAATGATTAGGAATCATTCCCGTGAATAGAGCAAGCTTTCCCCACCAAAATCCCTTGATTAGTGGATCTAGTCCCCAATACTAGGAATTTGCATGAAATGGCAGGGAACACATTCCTAGATTTTCTCAATACTTCCCTAGAGGCAAATTCGACTTGGTACTTATACAAAATGATTAAGAATCATTCCCCATGAATGGAGGAAGCTTTCCCCGCCGAAATCCCTTGATTAGTGGATCTTCTCCCTTGATTAGTGGAACACATTCCTAGATTTTCTCAATCATTGGAGTTGCACAATTTGTGTCATAGTTCCATAATATCTTGTTGACTTATTATTATTATTGATCCTCCAATATTAGGAACAAGTCCCTAAATTATCTCCTCCTCCAACTCTTCATAATCTGTCCGATATTCTGATAATATTCAACAAAAAAATAAATAATATTAGGCACAAATATTCAATTATTCATAATCCTTTCTAATGGATATATTAAAGTTAAAAATAAATTATCTAATGCAAAAAGAGAGGTTTAATGTGTTGAAGGATGGTCATTGGCCTTAATTTATGTTTTAAATTAGAGGCATAAGCCTTAATTTATGTCTAATTTAGAGGCCCATCATATCCCCCTGCTGAAAGTGTTTCTCATCCTCTGAGCAACTTAGTGACCTCATTGTGCCTCATCCATGGCCCTAGTGGCCTCTCTCTTGTGCGTTAAGAATATTGGTTGTAAGCTCTGCAAGGACAAGCCCAAAAACATATTTGTTCAAAGAAAAATCATTGTTTCTTGAGAACATTAGCTTGATTTCTTGCCCTTATTCAAGATGAGTTCTTGAATGTTTTTTTAGTTTGGAAAGGTCTTCCACACCCTTATCAACCTTTTGCTATCTTGTTCTGCCATTTGGACAAGTCAATTATTTTCCTTAGGACTGCCTCCTATAGGATTTCTGGATCACTATAATTCCTACAGGATCATCCTGTAGAAAACACAGCCCCTTTGTAAATTGAAGTAAAGGAGTGGAAAAAATGACAGAAATGGTGGAGGATTGAATGGTAATGAGTGGTAAAATAAAAATGTGAGTGAAAAAGGTTTCTTTGTGATCCTCCTTTTCTATTTGACCATCCTTCTTGCTGACCTGCAAATGGAAATTTCATGAAAATGGAGAGGATGCTCTCTTTGTTTTGTTTTGTTTTGTTTTTTTTTTTCAAGAATCAAATGGGATGGATGAATGATGAATAGATAATGAATATGAAGTGGATGGAGGGCTTGGAAAGCTATGGTGACCTTGGTATTTGCAAAAATTTATTCTTTTAACTGTTGTCCTCATTCCTTGAAATCATCACCCTTCATAATTTGACTTTTCAACATTGCATGAGTGAAGGAGTGAGCTGCAATGAACTAGTTGAAGGTGGCTGAGACTGCTGACCCATCCTTAGCTTATAAAACCTCATCTTTGTTGCATTGACAACAAATTTCTAACTATAATATGCTCAAGGGAAGAGGTCAAGAATATTGCATACCTGTACCTACCTAATAGTTGTTGGAGAGACATGCATGTTGCTGCTGAGTTGATGTTGATGTGCAGGTGTTGGATGGTGATGTTGATGTGCAGCTGTTGGATGGTGATGTTGATGATCCTGATGCTGCTGCTAAGCTCTGGAGGAGCTTCTTTGACCTCTGGATCTCCTTTAAAACTGTTCCCTGCCAATCCTGCAGGTGTTGTTCTGTATCCTATAGGTTTACAGGACAACGACTTGTTTTGTCCATATCTCCCTAACGGTAGACTGGATTGAGTTGAAACTTTTTGATCATGTTTCCATAATCATTATGCAGCTCCCCATAGAAAAATTTTTGTCAATGGATGCATGTATCTCAAGAAAAAAACTAAAAATAGCTGAAGGTGATGGAGGCTAATTTCTTGGAAACCGTGCACTGGAATTTGCTGAAATTGCTTGGTCATGTTACCATCATCCATATGCATCTCCCCATGAAACAACTTTTTAAATGGATGCACGGATATTGAGAAAATGCAAAAACGGCTAAAGGTGATGAAGGCCAATTTCTTAAGCTCGTGCACTGGAATTTGTTGAAATTGCTTGAGATTGTTACCATCATCCATATGCATCTCCCCCTGAAACATCTTGGCAAATGGATGCATGGTTTTCAAATTACGGCAAAAACAATTTTTTTCTTTATGTATTTTTGTATCCTGTAGTAAAACAAAGCATCCTGTAGTTTTTTAGGATAGCAAGGAAAATGAGTGGTAGAAGCTTGAGAATGATGGGTGGATGGTGAAAATAAATGAGGATGATGGATTGGCATGGCCTTGGCCTTGTTGGAGCATTTGAGCGAAGTAGGAGAAAGTCAAAATTTTACTTCTTTTGACTAGGGTTGACCAATTTTCCTTTTGGTACCAACTTGTTCTTGTTGCTTGCAGATGTTGGAGAGTACATGCATGCATGGAGCAAGGATTCTTTTATTTTTTCTCTTTTTTTTTTTTTCTAGGCCTACTAGCACCCTCAAGGAGGTTTTCAACTAGTAGGTCTGCCTAGGCGCCTCAAAGGAGGTTTTCACCTAGGATCTTTTTTTTCTTTTTTTTTTTCAACCCATTGACCACTTCATGGAGGTTTTCAATCAATGAGCCAATCTGAGGCGCCTCCAAGGATATTTTCACCTTACATTTTTATTTTATTCTCTTATTTTTCTTTTTCATTTTTTTTTTTTTTCTACCCTACCCTACTTGAAAAACAAAATCACTTTCAAGTATAAGAATACTTCTAATGGAGCCATGTGCACATCAAGATGACAGACAAAATGATGTGGAGACTTGAAATGTATGCTTTGATATGTACCTAGATTTCAAAGACCAAATGATTTGAATTTGAAAGGATCAAGCATAGCTGAGGAAGAGAGTGACACTGCAACTTAGTTACTGTCTAGAACCATATTTCAATATAGTTGTGATGCCTCTAGTCCACTTGCTGATTTAGATCATCTTGTATGTCTTCTTCTACCATGAACTTCAAGTCTTCTTCTTTTTGCTGATTGATCTCTTGAATACATGGAGGATTTGATGGTAACCATGAGGGAGCTTTCTCACTCTTTGATATTGTTGTCTGCTCTTCATCAAATGCAGCCCATGGTTCTTTGATCTTCTCTTTTGAGCCTTCTTCTTCTAGATGTGGTCCTTCAATGATATAAATATAATCTCTTTTTTCCAATACTCTTCCTGAGCTATGGTGAATACAATTGAGCTCAAGAGGAGTTGTTTGGAAGTCTTGTACTTCAGCATTGTAAGTGGGCTGAGCTACTTCAATGTGTGGGTTTGGAAATAGTGGTACAGGTAGTTGAGTGGGAGTGTATATTTGAGGTGGATGTGGATGAGGTTGTGGTTGTGGTCGAGGTGAATGGTAGGGATAACTTGGAGTTTGGTATGGAGGTTATTGAGGAAAATACTGAGGATATTGTGGATGGCTCCCATAAGTTCCTTTCCAACCTTGTTGCCAAGATTGGTTTTGGGGTTGAGATGGCCAATGTTGCCAAGGAAAGGGTGTGTTCCAATTACTTTGAGGTGGATGTGCATAAGCTTTAAATTGTGAATTAGGCTCTTGCATCACATTAGGCTGAATAGGCTGCCATGGTCCTCTTGGAGCTACATAACAGAGTTGCATTGGCAATTGTCTTGCTCCATTTTCCTCTTGGTAAACTTCCTTCAACCGTGGTAATGATGGACAATGTTTAACATCATGTGATTCTACAACACAAATATCAACTTTTTCTTTTCCTTCATCTTGCATTCTTAACATTTCTACTTGTTTTGTTAGATTGCTAAGAATTTTTGTTTTAAAATCATCAAACAACTTTCCAAGTTTAGCTTGACTTACTGATCTTGATGCTGATTTACCTACTCTTACTTTTCCTCTTGATATGTGTTTGCATGTTTCACAAATTTCCTCAAATGATAGTTGATATACATCACCTCTACTCATGAGATTAAGGAGATCAATCCACTCATCCCTAATTGTTCTAAGTAAGAGGGTTTGTAGTGTGTCGGATCCTAAATGATGTAGTTTTCCCCTCTTAACATTGTACATGAACCTCTCTATTAGATTCTCAAGGCTCTCATCTTCTCTTTGATTCATTATAAAGATTTCTTCTTTAAGATCACAATCTTTATAGTTTTCTATAAATATCTTTTGGATATCATTCCATGATCTTATTGAATTAGTCCCTAAACTCGTGAACCATTTAAGAGCTCGATCCTTCAAAGTTTCCATAAACAATCTTAGTTTTTGAGTTTTTAATAAGTAACCATAAGATCTACAAACAATATCAAATTCGAAGATAAAGGTTTACGGATCCTCTGACCTTAAACCATGGAATTTTGGAAGAAAATATGGAGGGATGTTCTTCATGTGCACACTACCATCAGTATCTTGAATGGGAAATCCGAGAGGATCTTTTCTCAATGTCATCATATTCATCCATTTATTCTACATTCTTTGTCATCTTCTTCTTCTACCTTCAAAAGTGAATGGTGATGTGGCTCTTATTGCACCACGTGATCAATTGGGGGGGTGGGTTAGCGTTGGAGAAATTTTTTGTTTTTGTTTTTATGATTGAATGAAAACATTAATGCAATGCAATTTTCTACTTTTGAAATTAAATATGCCTAATGCAAATATTTTCTGTTTTTGCAAAAAGTAAAAAGAAATGAATCAACTATGGAATAAAACAATGCATACCGTGACTCCTCCCCGGCAACGGTGCCAGAAAGTGATGAGCCTCGTTATTGCAACAAGAATGTTGCAACTCCCAAGGCTACCGACTTTTAATTATCAACCCATGGTTCATACAAACTTAAGAGGTGTCGACACTATATGTGCGGCGTACAATGTGTCCTTCCTTGGCTGTCATGATGTAATGGAGTGCATGTACTGAAGTCAAATCCTAAACTAATTGTAGAAAATGAAATGTTCAAAATGGAACCTTAACCTATTGCAAGAAAGAAAGTACAAGGAAAGAGATGGAAATTCAATGCTAACACCATTTCCTAATTAAATTCCAAGAAGCTATGCTTTGCAATAATGCTAAGTTATCATGAACCAAATGGTACAATCTAAGGATGGAAGTAAGAAGCATCAAACATGACTAATTTGCAAGTAAAGGGACTGAAATAATTATGTTTTTGTCTTTTTGTCTTTTCATGCAAAATCAAGTATGCAAGCTAATTTCTTTTGGTGATGTGGTAGGTGAATTAAGGATGTTGGAGGTTGGCTGGAAGGGTTAGGAGATGGTTTATTGTGTGGGAGACCCTTGGGAGGCTTTTGGTGACTTCCTAGAGGTTTTCTCTCAATTCAGCCTCAAAACAGGGTATTTCAAGAAAACCTACAGGATATACTAGAAACCTACAGGATGATCCTGTAGGAGTTACAGTGAACCTACAAGATACAACCAAGAACAAAATGTGAGGTGTTTGAGGTGATGGGAGGCCTAGGAAAGGTGTGTGATGGGTGGAATGGAGTGGGAAAATCCCTAAGATCACTCAAACCTCAAAACCAAATTCCAGAGATGGATGGATTTGCTCAAAAATCTTGGAGAAGTTTCCTTGTGAAATGATGAAATTAGTGAGAGTTTAATGACCAATCAAATCAAATAAAAATTGGATGGGACAAATTTTTTTATTAACTAGGATGTCTTAGGTCCCTGTTCCAAGTGGAATCACTCAAAAAGACCTATGTTAACCCATGCAAAAATAAAAAATAAAAACATTACTAGTCGAAAATCTAAAAATTTGAGATCTAGTGAGATAGTAAATCTAAGAAATGCCTAACCAAATCAAGTGAAAATGAAATGGGGTAATTTTTGTTATAAACTAGAATGTTTTTGTGATCTAATTCAAGTGGAATCAATTCGATTGAAGCTCATTAAGATGATCTAAAAAATAGCAGAAATTTACTGCTCTTTGCTAAAAAGGATGTCCAACAATTTAGATTTGGGAATAAGAAAACTAATCCAAGCAACTCAATGATTACTATGAACTTCCAAAACTTTTCCAAGGATGAAATACTTCTTGTGATCCTACAAAAGGACTTGCATCAACCATTTAACTCAATCCTACAACAATAAATTATTAATCCTAAATGCAGAAATAGAAAGACTTAAAAACTAGAGATGCATGTGAATAAGCAATGAAAAGAAGGAAAGAAATTGATACAAAAGGGATTTGAGGTTCCTGGGATGGCCAAGCCTAAGGAAACTCAAAGACCTATAGAAGAGAACAAGATTTAGAGGCTAAACATGACACTAATCTTCATTATTTTCGTCAATAGAATTACATCCCTGCAAGAAAATACAATGGAGTTGCAAAAAATCAAGCTCTCTCCACAATAACACTAATGAAAATCTATCCTTAGAGGAAAATTCGATTGAATGATTAGGAATCATTCCCCATGAATGGAGGAAGCTTTCCCCAAAAAAATCCCTTGATTAGTGGATCTAGTCCCCAATACCAGGAATTTGCATTAAATGGCAGGGAACACATTCCTAGATTTTCTCAATCATTCCTTAGAGGAAAATTTGACTTGGTACTTACACAAAATGATTAAGAATCATTCCCCATGAATGGAGAAAGCTTTCCCCACCGAAATCCCTTGATTAGTGGAACACATTCCTATATTTTCTCAATCATTGGAGTTCCACAATTTGTGCCATAATTCCATAATATCTTGTTGACTTATTATTTATTATTTATCCTCTAGTAGTAGGGAACATGTCCCTAAATTATCTCCTCCTCCAACTCTTCATAATCTACCCAATATTCTCATAATATTCCAAAAAAATAAAATTAGGCACAAATATTCAATTATTCATAAACCTTCCTAATGAATATATTAAAGTTAAAAATAAATTATCTAATGCAAAAAGAGAGGTTTAATGTGCTGCAGGATGGTCATATGCCTTAATTTATGTTTTAAATTAGAGGTGTGGGCCTTAATTTATGTCTAATTTATAGGCCCATTAACCACACCCCACACCACAGGACCGATTAAGGGATCCAAGGGCTTGGGGCCTAGCCCCAGCCCCAAGCCATAGTCACATGCTACATAACATGACCACAGGCAAGAGTTTGGAAGGGGCTAGTCGTTAGGCCACAAAGCAGGGGCTAGCCCCAGGGCACATGCGCCCACATGACCACACACCAAGAGGAAAGGAGGTCCAACAGGTAGGGCGGGCATTAAGGCCCAACCGAGGGACCTATGAACCCATCTAAATGTTCACCCAAAATTTAAGGGCTAGGCCATCAGGGGTGGTCGTTGAGGCCCAGAGCTCGGCCCTATGTGGCCATATGGCCACAATTTTCACTCTCAACGGGTTACAGGAAAATTTAATGGCCCAAAGAATTGCACCTGCAGAATTTTTCGCTCAGTTAGTGATAGGATCGTTAGCCAAAAGGGCAAAATTGTAGGATGGTTAACAGTCAAGTTCAAGGATGAGCTTGTAGCTTATAACTTTTTGGGTTTTTCACCAATTTGAGCTCAGAAAGAGGCTACCTAAGGGTTTTTGGATACTCTGAATCCATTGGTGAAATCTGTTTTATGTTTTGATCACATATGGATGGCTTTTTTTCAAGTTGGACGATAAGGGATGTATGGATCAAACAAGGATTGGTAGCATTTTATGAGGGTGTTGAGCATGAAGAAGACCTTGTATGGGTTTATTCACCTTCAAAATTAATTTGCAGTAGATAATACTTGCAGGATTCAGCTCTTGGAGATTTTTCTCTTTATTTCAAGATGAGGGAAGCCTTGGATTATGTCCTTCTTTTGCATATATGCTCATTTTCAGATGAGGTCTAGGGTCTTTGTAGAAGACTCCTTGTATTGTTGTAGTTTACATGGTTATTGCAGGTTGTCATGTTGCTTTTATGTGAGAGTTCTCTCAAGGATAACATTTCCTTGAAGGGGAAATAGCCACATGGTCATCAACATACTTTATGTACTTCAAATTTACATTGAAATGTAAGTGGTCTAGTCATGTTGATAGACCCAGAGATGTAGCCCAGGAGGGGTGAACCCCGTCATCAAACCTTGTGTTGCTATTCTCTATGCCTACATGAATTATATGTATTATGTTCATTGTGATTAACTTGCACATGAGAAGGTTGGGTAGCAACGGCCTCGCGTAATGGTTTTGGGGCTTAAAGCCCGCAATTTTGGGTAAAGGTATGGTAAAGGCTCCGCGAGATGTGCAGAGCGTGAATTGTAATGAGTCAAGTCAAAGGGTTGTCCACCCAAAGATAATGTAACATAATTCGGCCCGCCCATGGTCTGTGGACCATGGAAATGTATAAATAGAGTAAGGCTCTAGAGTTAGGAGTCAGTTTTTTGGGAATATACTTTTGGATCTGGAATGTAATGGGTTTTTGAAGAAAGAAGTCTTGAAGTGTCTGTAAGTCTAAGTCAAGGGTGTTGGTGGGTAGATAGAGGCTCTACAGCTGTGTGCACAGAGGCCTGGTAGAGTCCGCAGCTGTGTGCGCGGACCCTTGTAGCTGAGTGCGTAAAGGGGATCTGGGTGTATTAGTGAAAGAATTGAATAAAGATAAGTTGGTTCTGAAATACTGTGTTGAATCTGAATTATTACGGATCTGGTTAATTTTTGGTTGATTTATCTGTTTGAACTGTGTGCTTATGCTTATATTATGATTTTATGCAAATTTGTATCTCTTCTGGGTGCGCGAATTGGTTATCTCTAGTAAATGTTTGCTTAAAGACTGTAAAACGTAGATCTGATCTATAACAACTCATTAATAATAAGTATTAAGGAATTGCCTTGTTCCGGATCTACGCGGAAGCAGAGTGGCGCGAGGCCACAGAACAGTGCACAAACCCTCCAGACCACATAAAGACATCCCAAGGGTGTGAAAACCTGGTTCCAGTGCCCTCCCCTACTACCTTGGGTGAGACCTCAGTCCACGCTCCATGGGTTGTTGCCGAAAGGGCCGGTAGCTGCGGGATTTGTTTGGCTAAATAACTCTTCTGAACCTGGGTCAGGCCCATATAAGAAAATGGTTCTGTTGCCGGGACCGGGATTTGCCTAAGGGATGTCTGATGTCGGAACACTCAAACCCTACAAAGAAAGAACTTGAAGACTGGCTAGATCAGAAGCTTCACGAGTTTGTGGTTCAAGAAAACTGAAATCCGCGGATATTAGAAGAACAATGGTTGGATCGTTACATATACATAGACATTCATGAGATCTTCTTCGCGTCATTCTTGACAGAGTTGTACGAGTGGATCGCGAGGTTAGCTGACAACGTGGGGAGGTGCAGACTAGATCAACCTATTGCGTGGACTACAGAATTGGTATGCAGGTTAGAAGCATCTGAAGATAGAATCACACGCGTAGTAGATCACTGATTGGATCGGGTCATAGGAAGGTTTATCACTGAGTTCACAATAGACACAACTGTGAGTTATAGTGAAGCAGAAAGGTGTTTTCTCCAATGACCGCAGGGTAAGTATATCAAATCATTGAATACTTGGATTAAGATGTTGTTGTGTGAAAAACAGATTATTGATGTCTGGGTAATGCACAGTGGAAGAGGTTACCGAGGAACCGAAGGATTAGAGAACAACCCTCTGATTTCCATTTCGCAAGAAAGTGAGGAAGAACTCACAGGGTTCTCTCCAAGAAGCGCAGTCCAGTTGATTGGGCAACGCCTTCCGCTGATACCACCACCGTCCATGCCATCACCTACTTCACCTACATCAAATCCATCTTCACCGACTCCACCTCCACCTCCGCCACCATCGAGGGTTGGGATGGTGAGTGCCGTCAAGTTTCTGATATTTAAGGGTGTAGGAAATGAGGAACCAGGTCAGTTCGTGTTTGTGGTAAGGGTTGTATGGGAATCCCAAGGCATAATGAATGATAACATCAAAAAGGCTACTCTGTTTAGCGCGCTGCAGGACCGAGCGTTGATGTGGTATATAAAGTACTCAAATTATCATCCAAATGCAGGAAAAAGGGGTGCTTACGGCTACACCCACTCAGAATGTCCAAATGATGAAGGTCGAGCCATGCAAGGAATACCCTAATGTGAATATGATGCTCAGAATTAGTGCAAGTACAGGAGAAGATAAGGGGAAGCAACCAGAGAAGGATGCATGGGTTCGTAGGGCCCCTACAAAACAACCAGAATTTGATTTGGAGCGCGCGAAGGAAACTTTTATGGAAGCTTCTATGTCGGGTAGCAAGGAGTGAATGGAGCCTGAAAGGGAGACTTCTATGATAACTATGTTTTTAGAAACATGCATGAAGCTACTAAGGGATACTAACGCAGTGAAGGGATTGCAAGAGTTGATAACCAGGTGTGCAGGATTGGATGAACCTTGAATGGTCCGGAAGTTGGGCAAGCATGTGTTGCGCACTGGACAGGAAATGCAATTGACTGCCGAGATTGGGGACTATGAGATGGATCAGGTTGTTCCGGACTTGGGGTTGGATGCAAATGTCTTACCTAAACAGGAGCCCATGGGCAGGCCTACACTATAATGGTCTCCTATCCAATTACGGATGGAAAATCAATAGAAGATCTTGCCGATGGGAAGAGTACAAGGAGTTACAGTAGATATTGATGGTGTAAGTACACAAACCAATTTTGAGGTCATACAAATTGTGGATGACAGTAACCAATATCTCGCATTGTTAGGAATATACTAGGCAACAGATATGAATGGAGTCATCAACCTAAAGAAACGAAAAATGGTCTTCGAGAAAAAATCTCTCCGCATAGTGGTTCCACTGGACCCAGTCAAAGGGGCGTGTTATACCAAAATAGTGCGCGACAAGGGAAATGACGATTAATTGGACTATATCTACTAGATCACAGCAGAGGATCAGGACCGAGTGAATCCGACAGCGGATAGAAGAATCCCATGGGACCATGATAGTTCCTGCACCTCGGACTCAGATGAAGAGATTGAGCGATGGAAGAATCGACTGCATGAGGTAACAACACTAAATTGTAACAGGATGGTTAGGGAGTGACCAGTTGAGGAGGATGCCATGAACGAGAAGGAGCCAATCGACGCGAAACATCGAATCTGAGACAAAAGCCGTAGGACGGACCGACGAAGACACCATGCGTGACAATTGTTCACGAATGGAATACATGCCTAAAGATCTGGCGCAAATGTCAAAGGCAGGTGCGCATATGGGTTAGAGGGCAATCCATTTCGCCAGTAGTCTGCGATAAAGTCAGGAGGGGAGCAAGGGGAAGCACGCTCAGCGTTCGTTCGAGAAAATGACCCACTGGGAAGTTGCGAATACCACGGGTGCAATGGGCCTATAATAGAAAGGCACATATGAGGGAGTCAATAATTAAACAGCAGGGAGCCCAGAACAAGCGGGGTGGGAGCAGGCCTCATGACATTAAAGCACTATGGGCATGGATAAAAAAGAAAAGAGTGCTAGTCAGGGAGGGAATCAGCATGATGAAAAGTAATGATGCCCATAGAGGCCATGCGGGTCTAAAGGGAATCAGGCCCAGTCGGGTATCTCGCAGAACGGGAACGAGCCACAACCCTGCTATCATGGTTGCGCCTGCACCTACGGAAGGGTACACCCCACACAATGGCACTCAAAGAATTATTGGCTATAAAGACACTTGGAAGGTGATCGCAGCCCAGGCTAGCACGCAAAAATCGCACCAGTGGTGCGACCACCTGACTAGTTGTAGACAGCACAGTCTCAGTGCCCTGAGCAATTGAAAGGAGGCGCGGGACTATAAACAAGTCTACGGGAGGCCGGCATGGAAAAAGGGTTCGGTACAGAGTCATTTGGTCCACAAGCTCATGGTTGCAGTCGACGGCGGCGCTACCGTGCGGAAAGGTCGAGAGGTGACCGTTAACACCATTGTTCCTGACAAGATAGTTGAGTTACGTCAAGGAGGAGCGAGCGACGGGCCATTAAGATGAAAGTTACGAGTTAGATACGAAAAGATATGCCACCTAGACGTTGTTAATAAACTGGAAGGGGAGCGAAGGGATCCATTCAAAATTACATGTTCCTCTAACAACATGTGGATGACACCAGGATCTCTGAGATTTGAACCAGTAATGACCAGCAAGCACTCGGCTACCAGGTACTCCATGAGTACCATGGTGAGAACCCGAGCACAGTTCGCAGAAGAACTATACTCCACCCAGGAGGAGCTAGATGAAGCCACCGTGAACCCCGAACTCCCGAAATCCACACGCACTCTGTGGCCTCGAAAAAACAAGTAGACAATGGGGCCAGTCAGGATATTGCCGAGATTCAATAAGTTATCGGGAGCTGAAAAGGGCAAAGCAATCACCACCGAACCTGAGGAGGACGACGAATATTTGCAAGCTTTGATCGATCAGATTGATGCACAAGATGAGGACAAAGAAGATGCTTCCCAAATCCCTTCATGACCCCCATATATCTCCCCGTGGACTCGGATGACAAAGATACCGAAGGACTTGGACGCTGCAAAGACTACGTGTTTGGTCAATTTAGTGTGATCTAAATTGCTATTTATATTGTCAACCCGGGGTTCGTAAACTGACGAAGTGAGGTGTACTATATGTACTTAGATAACCATTTTCTTAGGTTTTTGTCGTTTTAAGCTTTTTAGTTTGTTTTTGGATTTTATTCTTTTCTTAATGTGTGGTGATGAAAGTGAAGTGTGAAGTGTGTGGAGTGTAAATGGTGATGATTTCTAAACTTGAAAAATGCTCAAAAGAAAGCTTTACAATAACTGAAATGAAACCAATTCTTGAGAGAAAACAAAATGCATTAAAAAGCGAACTAATGGCAATGGCCCAGTATCCTTGCTGTTGAAAATGAAAAGAAATCAAAAACTTGAAAAACAACTCAAACTTAAAGTAAAGCAGCTAACTCACACTACTTGAGCTTTTTAGATCCTTTGCCCCTTGGCTCAATCTACCTCGGGGAAGTAATCATGAGCATAACAAGCAATATGATATTTAACTGTTCAAGAAAATAAATTGCATAAGGAAACTAATAACACTACTTGAATTCTTCAAATCCTTTACCCCTCAGCTCAATCTACCTTGGGGAAGTAATCATGAACATAACAAGCAATATGATAACTAAATGTAAAAAGAAATTAATCACACTACTTAGACTCTTTTAGTTCTTTACCATTAAGCTCAATCTACTTTATGGAAAGCGACTATGAGTAAGTAATATGACAACTAAATCATACTACAGTTAGTGTTCTTATGATCTCCTGCTGATATAGTCATTTGACCACAGAAAGAAATCATAAATTGTTAAGCAGTATGACATCTAATTTAGCAGAAAAAGAAATAAACAAATAACAACTTGAAAAAGACAATGTTGAATGTAAATTGCAGAAAATAAAGGTTAGCAGGAAGGACAAGATGATCTCATATGCCAAAAGTTATTAAAGAAAATGAAAGATTGCCCGGGCTGCCTAAGAGAACCTACAAAAAGCACTGATCAGTTTACAAAGATAAAGATATGAACATCAGAAACATAAAGCAACATATTATGTACAAGCTTAACAATAAAACAAAAGCATAATGAAACTAAACAAATACTTTACAGGGCTTCGGTGTGCAGGGGCCCTCTGCCACTTCAGCCAATCAAATGATCAAAAGACTATTTTCAGAAAGGTCTACTCATGTATTCAAATCAGCAACATATAAAATAGTGGGGTGATATAGCCAGCAACGTGCGGAAATTACATAACAGTTCAGAAATTCTATGCATCCAAAGAGTCTCTTTACAGCATTTGATAACGCGTTATTTATAATGTAAAAATCCTATAGTTAACTGATCAACTACTTATGCTATTAACTGTGTGCCATAGACACATAGATCTCTTGAGCCGAGATCTAGTGTAACTGTCGTTATGCTTCTTAAATCCTAGAGTGGTTGGTTGTTAGATTCGTTGTTCAAGAACGATCCTCAGGTGCGCTGGAGCCTCCGTGAGCTGGGAACTAGGCCATGTATCATTCACGTGCCCAAAACAGTGACGTTCCACCACTGGACTCTTTGGTTGGCCACGTCTTTGACTTTGGTTGACCGCGACCTCTAATGGGTGATTTGGCCGGTTCAAAGGGACACGATCCATGTACATGCCATCTGGAGCTTGCCCATATAGCCCGTTCCTTCAGAAGACACCTGGAGCACAACCTTTTAACAAAATAACTGCGGAATCCTGTGCTGGCTGCGAAAACTGACAAGTTTCCGTAGCTGCATGAACAAAAAAACTAAACCAAACAACAGACATCAATATGGTTAGAAAACCATATAAATAGTCCTTTTTAGACTATAATGCAATGATTTAACCACTGGATGAGTGAAGTGAGTGGAGAATGAGGGTTAAGAGGGTGTGTAGGAAGGTGGAAGGTTGAGGCTCAACATACCCCCACTGTGAAGGTGTTGCATGTCCTCATGCAACCAAAACTGAGTGATTTCCCTTTTAATCTACATGCTCCGAGGCCTCTGCAAGGACATCTAGTCCTCTTTTCTTTTTCCTTGATGCCATCGACATCATCATCCTTGGTTTTCTAACCAGACATTTAAACTTGAGATTAATTAGAGCCCTGCTTAGCTTTTTGCATCTCTTTTTCAGTATTCTATTCTTCTTCTGCCACAGTCCTAAATGGAGCATGGTATTATCATGGACCATTTTTTCCACTTTACCTTGCTCTTTGAGTGTTTCATTTTCTTGTATTATGTGTCTATTTAGGACTTCCAGTTCAAACACTTCTTGTTTTAGAGACTGAACCTGTGCATCAAGTGGCAAAGAAGTGCTAGGTCCTGCAGCTGATTGCTCTAGGGATTCCAGGTAATTGTATACCTCTTGCTGATTAGGATCCACATCAGGTGATTTTTTCTGTTTGAACTCAAAATCTTGTGGAGGAGGACTGCTTGCTCCTTCTTTCCGAAAAGGACTTTCCTCTCGTGGAGGGATTGTGTCAAGGCTTGGCTGTTCTGGAGATTTCTCAAGTATTTCTTCACTTAAGTCAATAATGTGGAACTGATCTCCCTTTGTTTTCTTCCATTTTCCTTTTAACCGAGAGCTTCTTCTCAAGGATGAACTCACAACTGTCTTCTCTGCACTTTGTTTCCCTTTCTGCTGTTTCTTAGCCAAGGCAGCAGCTTTGAGATCCACTAGCCTTTCTAACAGAGGCTGGTAGTCCTCTTCCAAGGATTTTTCAGGCGATGGAGAGATTTCTTGAGTGATTACTTTTCCCTTCTCTTTCTTTTGTTTCTTATTCTTGGGCTAGTCTTCTTCCTCTTTTTGGGCAGTTTCTTCAATTTCTTTAAGAGGGGAGTCTTGAGTTGTATCATTTTTGTCCCTCCTCCTACTTTTTCTTGGGATTTTTGATGGACTACTTCCAGAGGCTTCAAATGGCTCTTGGAAGTAGTTCCTTGTTAGAAATTGATCCCAAGTATCCTTAGCTTTCTTTAACTGCTCCTCAATCAGAATTCTTATGAGCCCGTGATGATAGAGATGTGGCTCAATGTTTCCTACATGCTTTTGAACCGTAACACTTATTTTCTTTAAACTTGCTAGCAGAAAATGTGGTAAATTAAGAACATGTCCATCTATAAAATTCATCATTAACCTCACATGGTACATGTACATAGAGCCAAAACGGCCCTCACGGGTAATAAATTTTTGTATAACCAACAATAAACCAGACCATTCTTCTTTCAATACATTCACAGGGATACCTCGGGTGAAAACTGTGGTATCCATACCTTGATTGCGCAGCATCGTTCTCCAGATTTGGTCATCTACGCTCCTATTTTTGAACCATCTTTCTTCGTCTTGAGGAAGGCCTGTAGCTGCTGCTATTGTGGCCTCGGTCACCGCAAACTTTAAGTCTCCCACCTCTACTGTCTGTCCGTTAAAGGACCTTGCAAAGGTTTTAGTCACTTCCTTATTATACCCTTTGAATTTTTGAATAAATCGGAGCCATTTGGCTTTCTTTAATAATTCCTTGACTTGGGGATAACCTTCCAAGTATTTTGATCCTTCCGGCTCGGCTCTCAACAGTTTTCCCATTCTCGGCTTTAAATTCACTGAGGGTTTTTTTTATCTACGTATGAGGGTTAAGGAAGAATGGCTCTGTCACAGAGTTTTTAGGAGAGACTATAGCAGCTGTAATAAGGGTTTAGGATGGCTGCAGTGGCTGTAGTCAAAGCGTCAAGCAAAACGTAGTGACTGCAGTCGGAAACAGAGGAAATGCCCGGATCACAGGAAGAACAACAAGTGAGCAAGGGTGACCATGATCGAATTTATAAAATGAACATGAGTATATGCGGGGATTATGATATGAGTGGAGTAACGGCTTGATTCTCCCGAGTTAGGTGACTGTATGTGAGATTTACACGTCTCAAGTAGACGGCTGCGGGAATTATGGCTTGTAAGAGCCGTAATACAATAGGTCACGTCTTAGGAGTACGAGTCATAAATAAAAGTATAGTCATTTTTGAGTTTGAACTCGGGTAATCATAAGACCGTTAGGAAGAATGAATGCGAGGTGTATGGAATGGTATTGCGAAATAGGAATGGTAGTGGGTGAATAATTAAATCATTGCACATAGAAGAACCGATCATGGGTTGATAACTATACATAATGATGACTTGAAGTGTTGTTTGATAGAGAGTTTTGATCATACCTTTGGACACTTGTCATTTTTTGCTTAAGATTTCTAACCAGTTGCTCCTTTTTTTGATATTTTGAAGATGCCCCATGTCCTTAGCTCACGTACACCTGCATTACATTATTTTGGCACTAACAGTTGATTTTATTTTGAAAACAGAGTGATGCTGGCTGCGGAAATTGTTTCTAGCTGCGGAAACAGGTTCCAGCTGCGGAAACGGTGGCCAGCTGCGGAAACTGAAAAAACAACCCCTGATCTGCACAAAGATAATTTAGAGGAAAATAGATGAATGAAAATAGTCCTGAAAGGGGACTTTTATTGATGAAATGGAATGGAATGAAAATGGAGTGAGAATGGAGTGAGAATGATGATAAAAATGAAATCGAAGTGGAATGAAATGGAATGAGTGAGTGAGATGGAATGAAGATGGAAAGAACATGAGAGGAGAGAGTTTTTTGGAAAATATAGAGTGTCAGGTGCCCCTGATTTTCACTCCATATTTTCTGTATAAGACTGCCAATCCATGATTGGTTTTCAGGCTTATACATTTTCTTCTTCTTCTTTTTTTTTTTAGAAACCACAAGAAACCAAGATCAGGCTGATGGAGGAGAATGATTCTTCTCCACCAGCCTTATTGCATAATTCTCTTGGAAGATTTTGACGAACTCTTCTCTGGAAAGTGGCTTATGATAAACTTTCAATCGGTGGCCATTCACAATAAGAGGAGTCTGAGATTCATCAATGGTCTTGATTCTTACTGCGCCATTGTCAAAGACTTTATCAATCTCATATGGCCCAAGCCAATGAGTCTGAAACTTTCCTTTGAAGTCTTTAAATTTGAAATCAAACAGTAAGGCCCAATCTCCTTCTTGAAACTTTCTCTCTTTAATATATCTGTCATGCCACTTAGCTCTTTGATGTTGAACTAGATCAGTTCTTAGAATTGCATCTTGTCTAATCTCATCTAGCTCATTCAGCTGTTCCATTATGTGCTTTGGGCTTCTGATAGACTCATCCCCAACTGAACTGTCATCTTGAAGGTCTTGACTTGAAACTCAATGGGGAGCAGGACTTCTTTCTCATAAACAAGTTCATAGGGAGAATGCCCTGTTGTGTTCCTCCATGTAGTTCTGTAGGCCCATAAGGCTTCAGAAAGCCTTTCTGCCCAATCTCTTCTATGGAGATGAACAATTTTGGTGATGATTCTCTCAAGAACTTTATTTGTAGATTCCACTTGGCCATTTGCTTGGGGATGGTAAGGAGTAGATTTTCTATGCTTGATTTATATTCTTCCATCAGCTTCTCCATCAAGTTAGATGTAAATTGACTTCCCTGATCTGTCACAATTTCTCTTGGGACACCAAAACGAGTAAAAATATCCTCAAAAAGAAATTGAACAACTGAATTTTCAGTGGCAGAAGGCAATGCCTTAGCTTCTACCCATTTAGTGACATAATCAGTGCAAACCAATATATATTTCTTTTGTCTAGATGGTGGATTAATTGGTCCAATGAAATCTAAAGCCCATTTTTCAAAGGGTTCGATGAGTACCTGTGGTTGTAATGGCATTTCATTTGAAAGAGTCGGTCTCCCAACTCTCTGGCAACTGTCACATCTTCTGACATATTTTTTTGCGTCTTTAAAGAGAGAAGGCCAATAATATCCTAAAGAAAGGATTTTATAGGCCGTCCTCTTGTCAGCAAAGTGTCCATCGCAAGGTTCATCATGACATGCCTTGAGGATTTTAGGCATTTCATCTTCCCGAACACATCTCCTGATCACACAATCTAGCCCTGTTTTAAACAATTCATTAGAAATCCATGAATAATGTGAACTCTCCTGAATAGTTTTCCTTTTTTCATTAGGAAATAAGTGTGGAGGTAGCTTCCCTGTAACCGAATAGTTAGCAATATCTGCATACCAAGGAGCCTTAGTAGTTACTTCAAACAAATATTCATCTGGAAACTTATCCTCTACAGGAGAATCTTCGTTAGTATTTTGGATTCTAGATAAGAAATCAACTATTGTATTTTGTTTCCCTGGTCTATCTAACACAATAATATTGAATTCTTGTAAAAGTAAAAGCCATCTTGTGACTCTGCCATTGGTAACAGGTTTGTTCATGAGATATATAATGGCAGAATGATTAGTATGGAAAAAAGTTTCGTAGCCTGTTATATAATCTATAAACTTATTGATTGCATGAACAATAGCTAAGAACTCTTTCTCAGTCACAGTATAATTAAACTCTGTGGGAGTCAAATTTTTATTGGTGTAGTAAATGGCATAAGGAACTAAATCTTTTTGACCCAACACAGCTCCAAGAGCTGTATCTGAAGCATCTGTAGAAATATGGAAAGGAAGTTTCCAATTTGGCCCTCTCAAAATGGGTGCTTCAGATATTCTTGTTTTCAAAGCTTCAAATGTAGATTGACAATTAGGATCCCATTTGAATTCACAGTATTTTGTAAGTAATTTAAAGAGAGGAGATGCTATTTTGGTGAAGTTTTCAATAAATCTTCTATAATACCCAGTAAACCCAAGAAAACTTCTAACATCTTTTTGACAATTTGGAATAGGCAGCTTGGAGATGACTTCAACTTTTGATCTATCAACCTTAATTCCATCTCCTGAAATATGATGTCCTAAAACAATCCCTTCAGTAAACATCATAAAACATTTATCATGACTTAATGAAAGGTTTGTCTCCTTACACCTGATAAGAACCTTTTCCAAATTCTCTAATGCCTCTTCAAATGAATCACCATAAACTGTAAAATAATCCATGTAAACCTCTACACAATCATGAATTAGATCAGAAAAGATTCCTAGTACTGCCCTTTGGAATGTTGCGGGTGCATTACATAATCCAAAAAGAAGTACTCGGTAGGCAAAAGTTCCCCATGGACAAGTAAATGTGGTTTTGTCTTGATCTTCAGGTGCTACCTGAATTTGATTATAACCACTAAAACCATCCAAGAATGAGAAATACTTTTTGCCTGCTAA